>JAJQOW010000604.1:0-96351 GCA_037975125.1 Latrodectus hesperus | reverse complement strand
TAAATTTAAAAATTTATAGTTTCGATTTTCATTACCACACCCTATAATATATATAAAACTTCAATTATATAATGCACATTAATGAATGAAAACAATTCAAAACAAGCTAAAAAATATACATATACGAATCATAATTCGAGTTGAAACATTTTAAATTAAATGAATCCTTATCACAGAAGATCATTAAGCATAATAACTTAAGTCAATAAAAAGTTAAAATAATTTTTAGTAATATGTATTTATGTTCATCACTATTTATTTATACCATTTTACCTTAAAATAATATGAAGCAGAGCTATCGAAATAACCAAAAGTCTATTATTCACCATTGCAAGCACAATTACTTTTGAAATATAAAATAATTCAAAACATCCCATCTTAAAAATGTTTCACACTTTCGGTTTCGAATCAAAATTTAAATCTAGGTTAACTTACATAAATATTAAATACAATCATAGTAAATAATTAATATATCTTATAACACTGAATAATTCTGAACACGTTATTTGATAATGCAAAACAATCATTTAAAAAGCAAACTTTCTTGAAATAGTTTCTTATTCCATATCATATCATTTACATAACAAACAACAAAATGATAATGAAAATTCTGAACAAAAGCATTTATATCCTATTATATCACATTAAACCAAACATACGTTTCAACAATTTACTATTCAATAATACAGCATCTTTTAAGTTAATGCACACAACTCAAGAAATTGGCAATTAGCAACATTATTATTGGACATGAATTTGTTTTGATAAACATTATTCTAAAAATATTTTTTTCTTAATAAATCAAAATTATATATATATATTTAAATATATCACCAGTTAGAGAAAATTTCTGAATAATTATGAACAAATATCAATAACCAATATTAAACCTTAAATATTTTCTCAATTAAATAAACATTATAATATTTATTTTTATCTTGATATTTCAAATATTTGAACAATTTTTATTAATTAATTACATTTACTTATTAAACAAAACCCTACAAAGAAATTTAAGAAAATTCTAAAACAAAAGTTCCCTTAAATCATAATTGAAACAAATATTGGCTCTTGATGGAATGAGAAGCAATCAAAATAAAGACTCACTACTTTGTAGACACTTTTCCATCCTTAGCATTCCATCATTTTGTATTAATCCGGAACACATCCTTGTGTCAGCGCCAATGTGATTGTTTCACGAACCTATCGTTTCCAGGATCATTCAGTAATACAAAATATCTTATTTTAACGACAAATTTATGTTAAATTAACAAACATAAATTTAGATGGTTCTTTTTACATTATTCGAAACACATGTATTTTCCATTGCCTGGAAGCAGTACCTCCGCAACCACTCGTCTTTACACAACCCCACCGTTCCTCTCGCACCGACACACTCCCACTACGCCTCTTGTCTCTTACATCCACACGTAACGAAATCGAAAGTTCTCGTGTGTTAAGTGTTTGATTTTCACAGTATCCTTATTTAAAAGAATGAATTTAACATCTATTTGCTTATGTACCCAACCTTGAGAGATGACTAAAAGAAAGAAAAAGAAATCCATACATAGTGTACAATTCGAACAAAAATGTTATCAGTCTATTCGAGGAATGTGCTGGAACCCCGGCGGCACAATGAATCTGACAATCATTTGCGAGTCGCACCTCAAGCTTGAGGACTTCTGAATATGTCGTTAGGATGATAGAGTAGAGATGATGCTCTTTGGTAGCAGTATTTTTGCACCTCTTGGACTTCGATTGGACTGCTTGAAGCTTATCGGCTTCACGATATTCACATGGTGAGAACTTTCTTCAGAATCAGAGGATTAGTTGAACTTGACTCAGCAGTTGTACTGGGTAAATCTGTATCCTTCTGAAAATGATTTGGGAAATTCACCGATCCCCAAATATCATTGAGTGGGATGTTTAGTTGCTGTAATGATGCAATTGATGCTGTATTACTTTAACAAAATACTTAATAGATGCTGAAAATTTTTAAATTACTATAAAAATCACACACCTTATAATTGAATATGCATTTAAAATGAGCGCAAATAAATTACGCCTCTAAACGAACCATAGAGAGAATTTTTATAATAATGTGCATTAAAGCGACTTAAAAAGCATTTGCTGTTTTCAGGTTGCCATTCAATGAATGAAAACAAATATGCAAATTAGTGTATGTGATTGAGATGCCATTCAGTGCAGAGCAGAAAAATCAATAGTTGTAAAAAGTTCACCATGCATATTCATCAGTTGTAAATCATACACTACTCTAAAGAAACAGATGTGTTAAAGGAGCTCGTTTAGTGTTTAAGACTTCAATGTAAGCTTATGAATTGTTGTATTAAATCGCAAAATATGTTAAGAGTTTAGGGATAAAGCTGTGACTGAAAGTATGGAAAGCTATTAGTTTAACAAATTCAGATGGGGCAATTTGTCCTGTGATGAATAAGGCAGTAGATGACCGCATGCTTCGAATGACAAACCTGCAGTTTGCTATTGATGAGGACAGTCAAATATGTTGTAAACTTGCAAGAAAATTAGTATAATTTAATGTATCTTTTCAGAATTTTTGTCCATAATTTTATAAAAATACACTGTAACAGTATATTGGCTGAATTATGTGGTTGTTGCGAATATAAAAGTGAAGAGTAGTTATTGTTATTAAAATGAATTAATTAGGAAATCAATATTAATAGTGTATATTAATTCTAAGGTACATTTGCCTTCTTAAAACAGGATGATTTATTTTACAATATTCTATGAGCTTTAACATGTTTATTTCATAGTAGGAATTTAGATTTCAAAGTCCACATTCAAATTTCTCGAACATTTAAGAAAATCTCAATGTTTTATTGCAAGATGATTACTTGCACAACTGATGACACAATGGCAGATGATGGATGCTGATGTGATTACTTCGAAGAATAACTTAATTTCAAGGAAATATTTTCCTTAAAATTCAAATATTGAAACAAACGATAAATATATCATAATTATAAACTAGTTTAATCATAGAATTTATTACAAAATAAATGAACATTAATAATTAAGACAATAAAATTTTAAACATATGAGTTTTCAAACTATGTTTTAGAATTATTTATAATTATAGAATTATGAATTTAATTATAATTTCGATATGGTTCAAATATAGATATTTTACATGACAGGTTCTGTGCAAGAATACAAGTGGTGGTGCTTCTGCAGAAACAAACACTTTGGCACAAAACTGAAGAGTGGTAGTGCCGTCTGCAAAAAAAAAAAACTACAAGGTGGTGCCGTCTGCAAAAAAAAAAAACTACAAGGTGGTGCCGTCTGCAAAAAAAAAAAACTACAAGGTGGTGTCATCTGCAAAAAAAAACACAAGATGGTGCCGTCTGCAAAAAAAAAAACTACAAGGTGGTGCCCTCTGCAAAAAAAAAACTACAAGGTGGTGCCGTCTGCAAAAAAAAAACTACAAGGTGGTGCCGTCTGCAAAAAAAAAACTACAAGGAGGTGCCGTCTGCAAAAAAAAACTACAAGGTGGTGCCTATCTGCAAAAAAAAAACTACAAGGTGGTGCCGTCTGCAAAAAAAAAAACTACAAGGTGGTGCCGTCTGCAAAAAAAAAACTACAAGGTGGTGCCGTCTGCAAAAAAAAACTACAAGGTGGTGCCGTCTGAAAAAAAAACAAGGTGGTGCCGTCTGCAAAAAAAAAAAAAAAACTACAAGGTGGTGCCGTCTGCAAAAAAAAAAGACTACAAGGTGGTGCCGTCTGCAAAAAAAAACTACAAGGTGGTGCCGTCTGCAAAAAAAAACTACAAGGTGGTGCCGTCTGCAAAAAAAAACTACAAGGTGGTGCTGTCTGCAAAAAAAAAACTACAAGGTGGTGCCGTCTGCAAAAAAAAAACTACAAGGTGGTGCCGTCTGCAAAAAAAAATACAAGGAGGTGCCGTCTGCAAAAAAAACACAAGCTGGTGCCGTCTGCAAAAAAAAAATCTACAAGGTGGTGCCCTCTGCAAAAAAAAAAAACTACAAGGTGGTGCCGTCTGCAAAAAAAAAACTACAAGGTGGTGCCGTCTGCAAAAAAAAAACTAGAATAAGGTGCCGTCTGCAAAAAAAAACTACAAGGTGGTGCCTATCTGCAAAAAAAAACTACAAGGTGGTGCTGTCTGCAAAAAAAAACTACAAGGGGTGCCGTCTGCAAAAAAAAAAAACTACACGGGTGGTGCCGTCTGAAAAAAAAAACTACAAGGTGGTGCCGTCTGAAAAAAAAACTACAAGGTGGTGCCGTCTGCAAAAAAAAAAAAACTACAAGGTGGTGCCGTCTGCAAAAAAAAACTACAAGGTGGTGCCGTCTGCAAAAAAAAAAACTACAAGGTGGTGCCGCCTGCAAAAAAAAACTACAAGGTGGTGCCGTCTGCAAAAAAAAACTACAAGGTGGCGCCGTCTGCAAAAAAAAAACTACAAGTTGGTGCCGTCTGCAAAAAAAAAACTACAAGGTGGTGCCGTCTGCAAAAAAAAAAACTACAAGGTGGTGCCGTCTGCAAAAAAAAAAACTACAAGGTGGTGCCGTCTGCAAAAAAAAACTACAAGGTGGTGCCGTCTGCAAAAAAAACTACAAGGTGGTGCCGTCTGCAAAAAAAAAAACTACAAGGTGGTGCCGTCTGCAAAAAAAAACTACAAGGTGGTGCCGTCTGCAAAAAAAAAAACTGCAAGTTGGTGCCGTCTGCAAAAAAAACTACAAGGTGGTGCCGTCTGCAAACAAAAACTACAAGGTGGTGCCGTCTGCAAAAAAAACTACAAGGTGGTGCCGTCTGCAAAAAAAAACTACAAGGTGGTGCCGTCTGCACAAAAAAACTACAAGGTGTCGCCGCTTGCACAAAAAAAAAAAAAACACAAGAGTGGTGCATAAAGAAAATATATTGGATGGATATTTCTGCAAAGTGTCAAGTAAGTAAGAATTTCTTTAAAAGTATTAACATTCATCAATGGCATTTTTTGAAATATATAAATGTTATTCCATAACCCAGATTATAAGGAACTTGATTGTTAGCACTTATTGAACTGAACTATTTATCTACATAAAGGTTATTTTAGATGTAAGATTAAGCTTTCAGTCTGTAACAATTAATTTTCTCTAGTCTCAGGAGTTATGAATGAATTCTATTTTAAAAAAAATTGTAAGAGCTATATACTACCCTCTAGAAGCGAGGAGAAATGCACAACTATGTAACATTTTTCTTTCATAATCTTCCCATACATTGTTACATAAATAACATTAGTGGCAATTCATATCAATATGCATTGTATTTTAAAGTAATTATGCAACAAGTTAATTATTTATTACTTAAAATTTTGGAAAGCTTAGTTATCTAAAGTTAGCCAATGTATGTGATCGACATTGATATAAATTTATCTCGAGCTAACATTTAACAAATTTTTAACCTATGAAATTTTGTTAATAGTTTATGCAAATCTATTAATATTTAAACTAAAATATAAAAAAATTTCTACCTTAGTAGGCACGAGCAAGATTTTGGTGATTTTTATGGTTACAAATATATATTAGTTTAATTTTTTTCTGAATCATTTGTAACACCAGGTTTGCAAGTCCAATTTTGCAAACAGTTATAATTTAGCAAAATATGAACTATTTTAAAAATATCGGTTCAAGTAATTTGACAAACAATTTATTAACAATTGTACTTCTACAATATGCGATTTCTGCTATTTCATTATGACAAAAATTTGGAAAATAATTCCATTTCCTCAATTTGATTTTATTTCCTATTTGTGTCTTCATATGCTGTACGCTAGATTATGCATATAAGAATTCATGAAATATCTAATTTGAAATTCTTTAGTATTTTGTGCCACATTTTCCATTTTTTTCATAAACACAATCACATATCTCTGTTTAGATAAACTGAATTATAAAATTCGGAGAATTATAGGGTAGTTTGTGATTACATTACCATTGTACTTTTCATTTCATATGTAGCATGGTTTTATTTATATTGTACCGAGCTGGCAGCCGAGTGATTAGCGCTATTGCCTTCAGTTCAACAGTTCGTGGGTTTGAATAACACCTCGAGTATGGATGTTTGTAGTGGTTCGGAATCTACTTAAAGCCGTAGGTCCAGGTCTAATTAGCCCTCGTGTGCAAAAAATGACCGTTAAGCGACAAACAAAACAAATGAAACCATTTTATTTTTATTGAAGATCATGTCCTAAAGTTAGAAATTTAATTGAAGATTATTAGAAATGAATTTAAAAAATGAAATATTTAGTATGTGTTTATTACTATAGATCTTATTTTCTATAAATATTTGTCCAGTTAAGGAAACTCTTCCCTACTTGAAAGCTTGAAGAAACTGTTAAAAGTGGTTCATACTTTTTTCTGATTTGTCAGCTATTTTTTTAAAAGTTTTTATGTAAATAACTGTTGATTTTATAGTGAAATTTTCTTTAATTTTTACACGTAAGCATAGAGAAAATATAATTTAAAAAATGATATGCACTTTCATTTGTGCAGTTTTCATAAAATTCTTTTCTAGATTTTTAATCTTCATTTTATTGTTATAGAGCAGTTACTTTTATTTTAGTAATGTCGTCACTTAAGACATTGTATTTTGTCAAATATTTATTTTACTTTAAGAAATGATTTTAATACGAATTTTTAAATCTTAGATTTATATAATTAATAAATACCATGAAATAATAATGGTTTTAGGAAATTATTTAAGGAAGACAATTTTACGCATATTGTTACAAATAAAAATTTTAAAACTTGTTTACTTCAAAAAAAAATGTATAACAAACTGGATTTTATTTATGATTATTATATTTCAGAAATTGTTTTGAAAAGGACAAGACAATCTTCTCTGCATTAAACAGATAGCTGTGGTATATTTGAAGTGAGTTTTCTTCTCATTATAACTAAATGTGCATGAAAAAGATTAAAAAGCATCGTTTAATATACAAATATTTCAAATGTCTCACTTCTTAAGCCATTATCCATTTTTTAGAACTGAATATTGTAAAATAAAAGGGCCTAAAGCTCAAAGTTACTATGAAATTTTAAAAATTCTTGTCATTAGTTTTAAGAAAAAATGTCTTATGTATATAATAATCAAAAGAAGTTTTGTCTCACTAAATATGATGTTGAATGTGTGGCCACTTATTTTGCAAAACTCAGTAAAAAATTTAAATTTATAATCAGTATTTTAATTAATAATTAGAAAAATCTATTAAAAGTTACAAATTAATGTCAAATTTAAGTCGTCACTTTTGTAAGATAGGGAAGGATAAATTGTGTTTTGCAAATACTGAAAAGTAAGCAAACTCTTTACTTTATAAATTGGGATATTTTCCTTCTAATAAAAGCGTTAAATTTTCAAATTAAATTATTCACCCCATTTATTACTAAACTTATTCAGTGAAAATATTTAGTACATAATTCATACCTTGACTTTAAACTTTGTATGTTTTCATAAAAGTCTAAACAGATGAACTTCGTCTGAAAATATTATTGTAAACCTAAATTAGAAATTGTTTGTTCTTTAAATCCCTCATGGAAATGCCATAAAATTGATTAAACATAAAAATTTTTTATGCAAATGTATATTGAATACAATTATTGCTGAGTAACTGCTTGTGTCTTCAGATTTAATGCATATTATTGCATTTAGAAATAAAATACATTTAGAGTAACCCAAAACAATTATAGTATTGAACCAAATACAATTTTATGAAACTCTTATGATAATGGGTAGGGAATAACACTTTAAAAATGTATATTAGTGTTCAAAAAATTAAAACGTTCTGAAAAATAGGGTGAAGATTTTTATGTTTAAAACTTGTGTGCAAAAAATTGTGAAACTCTTTTGTACCAAATTTTAAAAATTTTATAGCTTACAAAATTTTAGGCCAGATTTTAAATTTTAAGATCCATGAGAATGTACTTCTAAAAACAATTATTGTGAGAATGAATCGGACAAACACAAATTCTTATTAATATTCCATAAAATTTTCATTAATATTTTACAAAAATAAGTAAAATTAAAAGCAGCTGAGCCCCTGTGTAGGGATTAATAAAATAGTATTTTTCTTCATCACTTTAGAGATAGAAAATTATGGGGAAGTTCAGTAATTAAATGAAGTAAAATAAACAACTAAATACTAGAAAAGAAATAACCCTGGCCTGTGTAGTTACTTTTGTTACAAACTGGAATATTCAGTTATTTAAAAATGTCAGTTTTATCTACATCAGCTTTTATGTTAATTTTGTGCTCTTCAAACTCTTGTGTACTATTTTCATAAAAGTAAGTTTATAACAATTATTCTTTATATTGATGACCTAAATTAGGACAAGCAAAATTTAATACTCAAATCTCAACAAATAGATAGAAAAATGCTTATACATAATTTAAGAGATAAAAATTTGTTATTTAAATTATAAGAAAAATCTATTTTAGCAATCATTTAATGTTCTGTAAATGATCGGTTAAGTTAAAAAAATTTTTTCATCATTAAAAATAGAATTATTTTCTCCTTTTAAAAGTTAAGATTCATATTAAAATTTTTCAAGAATGGCATTTTTAATTGTGTAGATGTTCACATTTATTGCCTTTATTATGTGGAATTTGTGGATGGATGTAATAAATGTACATTAAATTCTTTTAATTCTCTCGTTTTTAAATAAATTTTAAATAATTTTCATTTTACTTTTGTAATGAAAATGGGCAAAGTAGCAAAATTGTGCAGATACTTTGATAAAAAAATATCAGATTTAGCTTTCAGTGCATTAAGTTTCATTCGAAATTTATTTACTTAATTTACTATTTTTAATGTACTAATCTTAAAATTCATTGTATATCTTGTTATAAATGCAGACAAGGTTTTCTGTATGATGCAATAACTAATTTCTGATCCATAAGGATTACATTTAAGAAATTTCTTCCATATGTAGAGTATTGTATGTAGAGAGTGACTTTTGATTTAAAAAAAGTAGCCAACCATGAATGCCTAAATACAGAATTCTTGGGTACTGCTTGGAAACTCGAATGAGAAAATGGAGCATTAGACTTGCAGATTTCTTAGTTTTCTAGATTGGCTTAAAAAAGGAATGCCCAACTTATTGCCTAATGGGACCTGCAAAAAACTGTTTCGTATATTTCTGATGTCTAATCATATTTAATTAAAACATGACTATACATTTAAAGAATGGTTCAAAAATAAGAAATAATTTAGTATGGAATATGCAGGACATCAATAAATTACCTGCAATATTTCCATCCCTCTCACCATTACCTGTTTTACTACTATGAAGTACGGATGTAAGAATAAATAATTTTATCGGATACACGTTTCACACATTGGCACTTGTTTTTAAGTGAACTAAACCACTGGCGTGGAGTGTGTGACCAGTTACTGTTTTTGAAGTTTTAATTTCTTGTGCGTATAGATTTTAACAATTGTTTATTCTTTCTTAATTGTGATACTTTGTCTGATTTGCCACCCTAAAGAATCATGTTTGCTTTTTTAAATGCAACAGGCTTTTTATATTCTATACAATGTATATTCTAAATAAGTAATCTACCTATATTATATATATTTTAATTATATTACAGGCATATTTTTGCATTTTAACTTTAAAAAGTTTGGGTTTCGAAAAAATTACTTAGTAGTTTTAGTAGTTGCGCAGCTTGTAAACTTTTGGACCTTGCGCCACAAAAGCCAACCAATCAAATTGGAAAATTTGTGTCTACAATTTTTAATGTTTTCTTATTTGAGTAAACAACCAGACAAGAGAAAAAATTTAATTTACTTTGTTATGTGTTTTTAAATGTGTGTTAGAGTAGTGTGAAAGCAGTTGAATGTTGTAGGAAATTTCGTTTGATTGCATATAAATGTGTCTAATGTGTAAGAATGAAATGATGTTGCATGGTGGAACGAATGTTATCTATGAGTGTGTGCTGAAAGGGAGGTTTAAAAGGGCATGTGAAAAGATTTTTGTGATGGATTTTTGTTTGAGAAAAACATTGGAAGTATTATTTTTACAGCTGTGGATGAAGGATATATGCAGGATTTTTTAATTAATTACTTTTTATTATTATGAAGAATTTTTTATATTACTGACAAGCATGAAACAAACATAAAAACATGAAAAGGCATTTCAGAAATTGATGTTCCGATCTGTTTCTCAAATGCTTATTCTGAGTTTTAATTCATCTTTTTAGGGATTTCATTTCCACCTAGAATGCGGATGTTTCTTATTCAGAATTTACTTCATATAAAATTGCGCTTACAGGCTAATTGGATCATTATCCAATTAACCTGCAAAGTGTGAGTGAATAATGTTAAATCAAACTAAACCAAAAATTTTTGAGAATCTAAAACTGCTCTTGATTTGGAAATGCATTTCAGAAGTAATGAAGTAATGCATTTCAGAAGAAGAAGGATGACCAGAGCATTATTTCGGTTAATTTTCACAAATTCTATTAAATGTTAAAATGACTAGGAATTCAGTCAAAATTTTTAAATGTAATAAGTAGAAAGAAATTATAATTTAAGGAAAGTGCTTAAAGTAGAAGTTAATGAATTAAGAAATAGCAACATTTAACATACCGCCGATTATAATAATGATGATCTTTCCAGTATTGAATCAAAAAAGAAAAGCTACACAGTAATAAATAAAAGGAAAAATGAATAAACAGATCAGAGAGGAGTAGATAAATTATGTATATAAACCATTAATTTGCCTCCAAATTTGTGAAATTGATGCATATATTAGAACACAGAATTCTTGCCCATTTTTTATGAATATGATCAATTGTAAGAAATACAGGTACTTTAAAATGGAACAGTGATTTGGGAAAGTTATCAAACAATATATTTGAAGTTACAGAAATTGCATGAGAGATAAAGGAAAAAATTATCCAAGCTGTGTTCTTTATATTTAATAACTAACTTCATGGAAATATGAAATCAGAATGTAAAAATTGTATAGTTTATAACATTGAGTCAAATATTTATTAAATTTTGTTAATTCAAGCATAAAATATATTTCTTCATAATAACAGAATGCATATTTAGTTCAATAATTGGAGATCCATTGTTGTATCAACATAAAAATAACTTAGTTAATTTTTAATTACCTAGAAACAAAATCTTTTTCATGAATATTTTGTGTGTGTGTGTGATGTTTCTGCCTATAAATCATCATGCAATCAAATATTGACAAGAAATATTTTATGATTTTCTAAGATTTTAAATAATATAGTAATATAAGAAAATACAAAACATTGACTCGACGTTAACATATTTTAATTAATGGAGTTTGAATAAATTTGACAAATTCAGTTTGGGCTGATAATAGAAATAAGAATTTTTTGCTGTAAATTCTTTTATCACTTTACTAAAAATAGTTTATCCAGAATTGATTTTTATCTATAATAAAGAATTTGTATAAGGACTTAAATTTAGAAGTAACAAAATATACAGTTAGGGCTCTTTCACACTAGACAACTTTATAGTAGATAAGAAGTCGTCCAATATTTATTGTGATAAGTTGTTAAAAAAACCCACACAATGTGACTGGTCCCCGATAAAAATATCTTTTCTCAGTATGAAAGAGCAGTCTATTGTGTGGTTTTTTAATAACTTACACAATAAAATATTGGACGACTTTTTATCGTAAGATAAATGTCGTCCAGTGTGAAAAAGGCCTTTGTTGATATACATCTTAAAAATTAATATAGCGAATATGAGAAGTATTTAAAATTGTTTCAATCTTTTTTATTTTAGTTTAAAGTTATTGAAATTCAGGTTTCTGTCAGATTTAGAAAATTAAAAATACATCCCAACTGAGGGAAATGCCAATTGATTTTTTGGTTACAAATTTCAAGTCCCTCTTCATAGAAAACTTTTTACATTGTATTCACTAAATAGTTAAATTTAAAGTTTTTATCATATTCATGTTTTCAGAATTATTTCTTTGAGTAATTTTCTTTTCCAGAATATAGATAAACTTTCATATGTTTCTAAAATTCTTTACCATGAAAACCATAAAGAATTTCTTGAAAAATTGATGATTAAAAAAATAGAAATTTAAGAATATGAATGTGAAATAATACAGTTTTAAAACAAATTTAAAATTAACAGAAGAATTGCTTTTATTAAGCGAAAATTGGGAAAAAGTAATATTCTAGAAACTTTATCTAATATTGTATTTCCTTTGTTTTGAGTTAGTATTTTTATGAAGAGGTACATCTTAAAATATTCTACAAATTGATAGATAGGAATCTATTGAAGGTGCTTAAAAATTCTAAAGTAACCCTTTATTTTATATACAATGAACAATGCTGTAATATAAAAAGTATTGACCATGTAAATAAATAATTTTCGTTCTAACGGTAGAAATTAAGGCTTTTCCAAGTGATCATTAAATAATTCTAACTTAAAAGAAAATCCTCATTAATTTTTGCAGTAATTTATTTCTGTTGTTTACAAATGTAATTGAAAAATGTTGTATTTATATAATTGTGTGCATATTTGATTAAGAACAATTTTTAATATGAAATAAATTATTTAATGAGAAATGTCATTACTTATTGGAAATTTTTGATTAGACTCCTGGAGTTTGACTCTTGGAAATCTGTAGGAACCTAGATATTATTATCATTTTTATCAAAGAATTATTACTACATAGTGTAAATTTTTCCTAAATGAATGACAAAAAATTTAAATTTTGATCTTATATTATTTATTATTTTTTAGCTGAATTTTGAAATAGACATATTCATTAAGAAACTGCAAATTCAGTGCTCCTTAGAAAATTTGTTGTCATAATTGGTAAGTGCAATATCAATTTCTCTGTTTATGGATCTCTTTTCAAGTGTGTAAAATCCCTTTGATTAGTCCCTTTGAAAAGTAACAAAAAACATTTCTTACCCACAAAAGAAAATTATATTTCAAACACAAGGTAATTACTTTGATAACCAAATGCAACTTTGATAACCAATTTGCATTTCTTTTTCAAACAAGAATTCATTGCTTATATTTCCTTTTCAACTTAACAACACATGTTATAATGTATGGATTTTTTAAATTTTAAATACCTTTTTGTTGCAGCGACATTAATGTATTTTTGAAAATAAACTCACAAATTTTATTTTTTGAACTAACTATAAAAGAAAATATTGAAAAAATAAATTTTTTGGTTTAATTTTCACTAAGTATGTGGTAGAGAAAAATATGTTAGAGTAAGACTTAGTTGAATAAAATTACCATTTTAAATTTGAGTCTAAAATATATTGTGGATGCCTGTGAATAATATCTATTCAAAAGTAATCAAGTAATTTTAATTTAAACTCATAAAACAATTTAAAGTTAACATGTTTAAACATTACTATGGCAGTCTTTATTTACACATTCAACATAGTAGCATTACTAATAATATTAGAACTACAATTATTTCACAAAAATTTTCAATAGCAACTTAGCACTGCCAGATCTCAATTATCAAAATCTTATTTAAAAATACAGTAGCTTTATATTACACCTCCATTGGATTAAACTTAGCAAGAAATAAGTTATTTTCTTTAAAATAATAAATATTCTAAATAGTAAATTAATTTACCTTGGCAAATACACAAAATGATTTTTTGACAACATGGCAAATTTTCACTGACTTTTTTAATCGAAGGGATTTTGTACACGAATCAGTCTTTTATATTTAATATCAAGTAGTCATTTTTGTAACAAGTATGTCACAAGCATTTTTTTCTAGTGGAATTGAAGATGAAATTAAAATTCATTGACTTAAAATAAATGCAGGCTCTGTCATAACTAATCAAGCAGACAGCAAATACTTGAAATGATAATTCTTATTCTCACATTAGTATCATTTTATTTCTTAAGCAGAAGTTATGAAAAAACATTTCACAATAATTCTTTATCAACAAAATAATGCTGTTGCTAACATCTGTTCCGACTTTTAACTTTATTTTCCATTGAGAGTTTATAATTATTAAGGACTTAATAATTTAATGTAATGTGTTGTCTTGGTAATAGATGAATTTAGAAATGAATTTGTGAGCATAAAATTTAAACTATGAAATTTGCATTAAATTAATTAATGCAAATAAACTGTGCATTAAATTAATTTTTTATAAAATTAATTTAATGTGATTTAGACTTTTTCACATTTTGGATATTAGAATAAAATTATCTTAATAATTGGTGCAGTTCTTTCATTTTATGCAGTGAATTCATTTTTAACAGTGAAATGTATTAAGTTAACAATACCGGGTGATCCAAAAGTCAGGACGAACTCGGAGAGAGAGTCAAAACGAATCACGATACAAAGATGCGGTTTGCAGCAAACGGATTGAATAGAAACCGGGTTTTGTGTGGCAATGGAAAAAAATAGTTCTGTTGGCGACCAACACATGGCGCTATAGTGTTTTATTGCAACAAAAGATGATTTACAAATGAAACAATGATTATGAAGTCAGATTAATTACAGTTAATTAGTACTTACTACAGTAAATGTTCAATGTGCTGTCCATCATTCTGAAGTAAAGCTGTGAGACGAGTCACCACACCATTCACTGCATTTAGTTGCATTTCTTGCGTTATGGCAGACACATTTTGGCAGATGGCATCTTCCAGTGCCGCTAGTGATGCCAGTTGGTTGCGGTACACTTTTGACTTCAAGAAGTTCCACAGCCAAAAGTCACAGAATGTGAGATCGGGAGATCTTGGAGGCCATGCGTGAGTAAAGTAGCGACTGATAATGCGATCCTCCCCAAATGTTGAGCGTAGCAGGCGTTGCACAGACAGAGCAAAATGAGGTAGTGCTCCATCTTGCATAAAGGTGACTGTTTGGAGTGCCTGTTGCGCTTGCAGTTCAGGAATAATGCTGTTCTGTAACAGTGCTAGACATCGCTTACCGGTGACAGAAACTGTTTGAAACTTGTCTGTGTGACTTCCTCGAAAAAAATGGACCAATTATGAAATGAGCAGTGAAGCCACACCAGACTGTCACTTTAGGCTGTTGCAAGGGTACCTCAACAAATGCGTGTGGATTTTCTGTGGTCCACACACTTGACAATTGTAAGTGTTAACAGCACCAGAGAGTAAAATGTGCTTCATCAGTCCAAAGCACAGTGTGAAGCCAGTCATGCTGCTCTTCCATCTTATCGAAAACCGAAATCGCAAAATGTCGGCAAGGGTTGAAGTCAGGAGGTTTCAGTTCTTGGTTATGTTGCATCTTGTAGGGATACCGCTGCAAAGTTACTCACAGAGCTCTCCAGACACTTCCGTACGACACTCCTGTCTGCCTCGAAACTTCTTGAGCACTGCACTCCCCATGTGCAGCAACCGCCGACATGGCTTGCACCATCTGGTCCACAATCGTGGCAACAGCAGCTGCAGTTGAGGGACGTCCACATCTTTGACGTGATGCCAAAGAACCTGTAGCTTCAAATTTTTTCACAATTTTGTTCAATGCAGAAGACGTTATTGGTCCTTAGCTATCTCGCATACCCTTCATGTAGCGATATGCTCGCAATGCGGCAATGGCACTTTCCGAATTCTTATAAAACAGTTTAACTAAGAGCGCTTTCTCAACTATGGACAGTATTTCGATGCATACCAGCTTCGACTACCATTACCTGCTGCAGTTGTTTCTTTTTAGATCATTTGTTGCTTTGCATAATCCTACATCAGAAATCCGACAGCACCATCTGTTGGTTGCCAACAGAACTATTTTTTTTTCATTGCCACACAAAACCCGGTTTCTTTTCCATCTGTTTGGTTCTTTGTATCGCGATTCGTTTTCGAATTATTCATTTTTAAAGTTCGTCCTGACTTTTGGATCACCCAGTATAATTCTGTTATGTAAATGTATATACTCACATTTTTTTTGTCTTATTCATTTCTTTCTAATCCATACAGTTTTATAATATCAAAGAACACTCAAAATGATCAAGTGATGCTGAATGATTTTGTTTAATAATGTTTTGTGGTTTTAACAACAGATTTTAAAGAGATGTTAGCTAGAATTATATTTGTTTAACTTTTCTAGGTATTATGATCTCCTCTTGACTATAGAAAGGGGTGGCATTGAAGACCTTTATTGATGTTCTTTCTGTAACTTATTTTACTTTTCTAAAATTAACTCTTCTGTGTTATTTAAAGATAAAACAGTCAATCATATCAAAGATCTTCTGAATTGTCTAATCATTAGTAGTGATCAAAAACACCTCATATGTTACAGGAATTAGTTTGATTTTTTAACCCTTTTTTGAGCTTTAAGTATATTTTCTACTTTTATTTAAAATAAATGAAATAATTTTATACTAAATCTTTGAAAGGAACATATTAAATTTAAATACAGAAATATTATAACTTTGATTTATGTTCTTTTGTATTGAGCTGAGAGGAAAAGAGCCTATTTAAAAACTTGAATAAAACATACATTGCTCGATATATTTGCATATTAACTGATTCCACTGAAAAAAGATTTTCATATATGCTTAGTTGCCTTTTCGATGTATGCACTGAATGATATAATTCTTGATACCATATACTAAAAATTATTTAATGATTAATCATGATAAAGAAGATTATTTAGAAGTTTTGAGAATTAGTTTCAATCATTGAATATGATTCAAGCATTAATTTCTATTCGTGCTTTAAATCATCACATTTAAACTACTAAATGATACATTTTGAATCTAAACGTTTTCGGGAAGAACTATTAAAGTAATTAATATCATAAAATTCCATTTAGCCATTAATATTACAATTAGTGAACTTATTTAACTTTGCTTTTTATTTACCACTTTGTTACCTATTGATTCATGATTGAATGAAGTACTTTATATCATCTTTCAACTGAAAAGCAGGCAACTTACTCACATTTATTACATTCAAGGAAAATTTAAATATTTTTGTAATTGGTTTATTTTGTGAATTTTTAGTTTTTAATGAAAGCTTCGAGTAATATCTTTCAGACGAATGCAAAAAACATTCAGAAAATAAAAATTAATATCCATAAAAAATCTATGAAATTGATAGTTCATTGTTCAATCTCTGCTAATATTCAAAAGTATGTGTGGTAAAAATATTAGTCAGTGTTGGCCCTTTTACTTCATGTATAGTTTACTCTGATAACTTCATGGTTTCATACTTCTACTGGTGTGGCGTGGATGTGGAGAGGAGGGTGCCAGCTTAGATGTGACCTCGTCATCTGACCCTGGTTCAAAATTAATAGGCACTTGGTGATGGGTGAGTTTTCCAAACCCATTAACCATACTGTTAGGGCCTCATATGCATTGTTATGTATGTCGTTATAAGCAACATATTTATTAAATCATCTAATTTAAATTTTGCACCATTTTTTTATAAATCTGTACGTATCACTTAGTAGAGAGAAGCTCTGCCATCGCACTGCTATTTACAATATTTGTATATAACATACTACTAACTTTATACCTGAAAGTTATTAATTAATTTTTCCTTTTATTTATATTTGTTAAACATTGCAAAAATTCAGAATTTTTTGGAAACAAGGAAAAATTTGTGACACATTTATTCCGAAAAAGCCATAATGATCAACTCGTGAGTTACTTGGCCAATAAGTTCAAGCGTATAAATCACATACTACACAGAAAAATGAAAACTTTTTAAGGTGAGGTGCATGCTATGCGTTTTACGAGATTTGTAACGAATATGAGAAAGATCAAAAGGAATCTTAGAATTATTCATATAAAGAATAGTAGTTATACATTCAGTTTCAATTTGTTTCTGTTAATATTGTTTTAGACACGCGACAAAAAAGGTAAATGATGAAAAGATTAGTTTATCATTCTACTGTCATTTTTAAAACAGTGAGCATTCAACTGTAACTTACAAGCTGAGATAAAAGTTGATCTTACAATTGTAGGACTGAAGTTTGAGCTTTAAACTTTAAGCCCTCCAATAAAGTTCTTATAACTTGTAACAATAACAAATATAAAGATTTTTGAAGAGCGATTCTTTTCTTCATAACGGTAGACTTCCAGTTTCCCATTTGGCTGCTAGCAAACAAAAGTGAGGGTCATGCAGTTAACAGTACACTGCAAATTATTCCACCGTCATGGGGAAAAGATCGGTCTTTTATGTAGATTTTTTTTTAAAGAAAAAAATTCTGTTTGTGTATAATTTTTATTTTGATTACCATTCCTTTAATGACGTTTGAGAAAAAATCTTCCATTTTGCATCTTTCTATGAATAATTTTTAAAACAAATGTTTAGAATCATTATACATTATCTATTTCAGAAACTCTCTTTAAATTATAATCCTACAGTAATTTTAATTTACCGTTAAAATCAGTATAGACATGCATTACTATAGTATGATAAAAATAAAACAAAATTGATTATTCTGTTTATTTGATCATCTTAATACTAGGAAGAAACTTGTAAGTGCACACATTTTTCAATCAAAATATATCAACTTGGCTTTTTGTACCAGATTTTGTGTATTTAACCTTCTGATTAAACTTTAAATTCCAAGAATTCATTGTCCTTCCTAATTGCTAATATAAGGAAGAAACATACAAAATCGGCAACTACCCTTTTAAAATTATTCAGGAAGTTATTTTTTTATAAATGTGCTTAATAAATAGCAACAATCCTCAAATTTTATCTTACATTTAAAGTTTGTTAATTATATCATTTCTCCTTTAATGTAAAACACTATTATCAATATTATATGTAATGAGTGAAATAATTTGTGAAAATAAAAATTTATTACATACATCCGATACTTTTAAATGCTGAAAAGAATAAAAAACACTATTTAATGTCTACCTATTATATATTGATCTAGTATTTTAATTTAAAAACTAGCAATTTTTCAAGCTCCCTAAATATAATTAACATTTGAAGAAATAGGATTTGCGTTAATATTAAAAGTTATTAGTTTTAAGGTAAGTTAGAATAGTTTTAAAGTTTAGGTTTAGTATAGGTTAGAATAGCTTTAAGTTTAGGTTTAGTATTGTGATAGAGTTTGTTAATAGTTCTTAAGATAATGTGAATCCTACTTCTTCAAAATGTTAATTCATTCACAAAGGTAATTTTACAATCAACCTTTTCCATTATTTAAGATTTGTTAAATGTTTAAAAATGTTGCAGATCATGAACATTTTAAAATACAATTTTAGAATTTCCCCTATAATAATGAAAAATTCTCAGAAATTTTTTGTTATTACATATAAAATGTTTTATAAAATTAAGGTGTATTTCAAAAATAGTAATTAAAAGCCTATATATTAAATATATAGTTAAACTGCTTATACATTTGATACTAGATCCAAAATTGTACAATGCTCGTAATTCTGAAAATAAAACATCGCGTTCTTGTCAATAGGTCAATTACAGTCATGGTTTTTAAAATTTATGCATTACATATTATAAAACTGTACCATAATAAGGTTAGCATTGACTTTGATGCAAAGAAAATGAAGTAAATTGACATTAATCAGAAATAGGTTTCTCAGATATTTGAAGAAGTTATGAGGTGGCTTCTAAGTAGACTTATCATTCAAATCGATTCAGTGTCTGAATGAAAAGATAGACATTTTATTGGAACAAATATGGCTCTCTCACCTTTGCTGTAGCTTTGCTTTTATTTATTTATTTTCACAGAAAATGTTTTTAATTGCCAAACTATTGTATATTTCTTGAGGATTAATATTATTTCACTTTAATATTCAGTAAAAAAATATCTTCTTATATCCTGGCTTCCAATTTTTGTACCTTGTTATTCCTGTTTTACCATAACGTAAATAAAATGCTTTTACGAAGCACCACATTAAACTATAATTTAGACGGTTGTCACTTACATACATTTAATTTAATAATTGCCAAAAAAATCAAGAACACAAAATTTAAATAATGAATAGGATTGTCTAATACTAAAAATGTCTTAATTAGGATTTCCAAATTCAAATGAGAAAAAGAGAAAGAAAATGAGATAAATATTTTTAAATGCATTTAGACAAGAAAAGTACTTTCTGATAGATTTTCTGTCAAGTTCTAATATGTAAGTGTAATGTTACATTAAAACAACTGTGATTTAGCTAGATAATCATAATTTAATGCTTCTGTGAAATTCCCTGTTTAATTCACTGTATACTTGCATAGCAGTGCAGACGAGCTCCAGATTGTGCCTCCTATTGATAAATGTCTCCTAATTTTGAACTAACAAGTGATGACAGTTATTTGTGTGAAACTACTGAATTACTAAGTTATGAATTCACAACACAGGAAAAAGTCTACTCTGAAAGGCAAGGAGTAAATATTAGCATTAAAGCATAATATAATATATAAGCATAATATAATTAGAGGTTGAACTGACATAAAAGTAACAAGCCTATAGTAAAAATGTCCTGTTGAGAAATGTAACCAACTATTTATAAGAATCAAATATTTATACCAGATAAAAATCTACTGACACTTAATTTTTCCAGAAACACTTGTGTATTTCTTCAGACTCATTCAGTAGATAAAATCTATTTTTATTAACTAATTAGTATCGTAAAAAGAACATTATTCCTCAATAGTTATTGATATGAATGTACTAATTGATAAATAGAAAGGAATTTTTTTGTGATGTGATTTTTTTGAAAATGTATTATGAATCTACGAAAGATTTTCTTATGTTTTTTTATAAATTCATATTTTAGTATTCAAGTAACATTTGGTAATGATAGTGATAATAAGATGCTTGAAAAAAGGATTATGTTAAAAAGTATTTGAATTTTTTATTCAATTTATTGGTCTTCGAATTTTGATAATTGGTTGATAAATTATTTCTATAACATTTAGTGATAACGATGATTGTGTATTTGATCACTACTAATGCTGGCAAGAAAGATGTGAAAACTAGTTTTTTTGCTGAAAGGAATAATGAAAATTTTGTTTTATGTTTTAAAATGTAATAATTTGCTGTGAAATATTTTAAAATATTCAATGTTTATTATTCACCATGAAAATGTTGATTCAAAAGTGCAGAAACATTATGGTAATTGAATAATTGATGATTGTGTAAAATAGAACTGTGTAATAGAGAAAATCATCTATTGTTGGTCTTTACACATTAAGTTAATAGCTTAGAAAAAAGGATGTATCTTAAACATACTTTAATTCATTATTCAGTGAATCTTTAATTAAAAAATTTAGGGAAAAATAGAAAGGTAATATGTGAAAACTTGTTTTGAAAAGTTTTTTTTTATGTTGAATTTATGAAAAGTTTTATTTTATGTTTAAAAATGTAATAATTTGTATAGTAAAATATTTTAAAATATTCAATGTTTATATTATTCACTATGAAAATGTTGGTAACTGCAGAAAGTTGTAAGTGCCGAAACATTATGGTAAAATTGGAGATAGTTATTTCTATGATTATGTAATATGAAACTATGTAATAGATGGATAATAATCTATTGTTGGCCTGGTTGTAAATAGCTTAAAAAAAGAAAGTATCTTAATTATACATTAATTCATTGTACAGTGAATCTTTGATATAAAAAATAAGTAAATAAAAACTTTTTGAGTATTTTATGATGGAGTAATGAATTTAAAGTGTAACTAAATAAAATGATTTCTGTTACATTTGATCATTGCTAATGCTGGCAAAAAATATGTGAAAACTAGTTTTTTGCTGAAAAAATTTTGAAAAGTTTTATTTTATGTTTAAAAATGTAATACTTTGCAGTTAAATGTTTTAAAATATTCAATGTTTATATTTTTCATGAAATTGTTGATGCAAGCCAAATGTAACTGCAGAAACATTATGTATTTTTTATGTATCAAATATTATGTACTATTCCTGTTTTATACGTTTTTAGTTGAATCCTCACTAAATAAGCCATTATTCACATTTAAAATAATCAAAGTTCTTACACATATAGGAAGAAGTATTTTCAATATAAAATAAATTTCACTTCATATCAGAAATTTACGATGATATGCAATTAGAACAAAATTTAATAAAATTTAATGGCATATCTTGCTATTTTTTTAAAATATATCAACATTTTTATAAAACAAATTAAGACAAATAATTAATGCCAATTATATGTATAGATAAATGTAAAATTTCAAACTTTACAATTTTTAATGTAAAATATTTCTTTATGCAGAATGTATCAGTATGCATTATTTTTTTTTAATTTGAAATATACATATGTTCAAGTAAATCTAATGGGAAAAATTTCTGACTTTTAAGCTATGTTTCATTGAAAATATAACTTTTTGTAAAAAGAATGTTTAAATATATTTAGGAATATTTAAAACAATATTTCGTTTTTAGTTTTCATTCAAGAGCAAATTAGTTCATAATTTTGTTCTAGTCATTATTTAAATTTGTAAAAGTTTTATTAATTAATCAATGAATATAAATATGGCTTTGAAAATCTTTACTTTGTACTAACAATTTTTTTTCTCGCTTTCCTATTACTTCTGTTTTCACTTCAAAGCTATATTATGTCATTTATAAGCAAAATTTTTTATCAATATTTTATAATGATAATTAGTAATGCAATACAATGAGGAGAATAAAATGAAATTATAGAAATGTAGCAATTATTGCTAATAACTTTTTAATAGATGGGTATAAAGAATTGATATTCAAAATTAAAAGTGTTGAATTTTCAATATCAAATTTATTTTCAATGAAAAATTGGTCTCAGTAAATATCCCAAATTAATTGAAAAATATATTTATTGCAAAAATTATTAATTTAAAAGCTATATTTTTTATTATTATTATTTACTATAACCTCACACACATTGGAATGAGATTTCTTTTTAATATTGCATGTTTAATTGTAATGTAGTTAATTGCATTGTATTATTTTTCTTGTTCATGTTTTATAATTTATTTTAGTTTATTATTAATAAATATGCATTGTATGAAAAATTATGTCATTGTTGTATATAAAATCCATGTATATGAAATCTACGTGTTGTTTCTTCCCATTTTTAAATTTTTTGTGTCGCAGATTTTTCACAGCAGCTTTATGCTTATAATACTTAACATAAGATTATAATAATACTTAACATAAAATTTTTTCCCCAATATTCACTTGCAATAAACATGTTATTTCTAAATAATTTTTACAAATATAAACATATTAATCATGCTCTATAACAAGAAGTTTCTAAAAACAGTAACAAATTTCATTATAAAATAACCTTATTAGTTTTTAGGGCCAAATTAATGAAAAATGTTTGATAAAAACTAGCTGTTTAAAAGATTGAATTATATTCATTCCTGAAACACTGTCTCTAAATTTTTACACCAATTAGCATGACACCATTAAAACATTCTCTAAAGTTAAGTTTTAAAAATTAATCCAATTTGTGATAATACAGTTACATACAAAAATTTTCCAATTGTGATAATACAGTCTAGAACAAATATGATGTCATATTTTTGTTCGTTAAAATAACGCTTAATACTCGTTTTAAAATTTCTTTTTGGCTTAAAAATACGTCTGAATATTGTCAATTATCCTCAATTCCTTTACTTATAGCGATTTCATTGTTAATTTTAAATATAGCTCATTGTTGTTTATGGAAGTACATATTCTTCGTCAGTTGTAAGAGGGGAGGATAAAAAGTGAACTCAAAATTAAATAGTACCATTTCATTCCATCACATCCTAGTTTCTGAAATTTCTCATATTTTGTTTCTTTCAATATAATTTTCTATCAAAAAATGCATTTCGTACTTTTGGACGAAAATCGGAAAAGAAATTTCATTATATTCAACTTTGCATACTATCTTAACGTAACTAAAATAAAGGAATTTGTTCCAGTTTCTTGAATTGTGCAAGTCGTCTAAATTTCTGTACTTTTGTTATTTTGTAATGAAAAAGTGATTTTATATACATATAAAAGCATAAAAATATTTATATAGTCCACGTGCATTTATTAAGTCTAGCAAACGGGTAACTGGAACAACTAAATTGTAATGGCCTATATAGTTCATTGATAATCGCTGAATTTCATTGTTGGTTGGTAGCTTTGAGATTTAGCAGCAGCAGCTCCAAAAATCCTTTATGCATTTCTCTCTTTAAAACCTTTATCAAGCGATTGTAAACATATTAATCATTTCCTAATTGAGATTTTTTTTAAAATGATGAATTGTATGCCTTGTTTATGAGATAAATTCTATTTTAATCAACAAAATATTTCCTTCCTGCGTATATTTTTTCAACTCGGCATAAGGATGATTGATCGATCGTAAATTTATATAGTGGGTGTAATTAGCATACAAGATAATCTAGTAAAAAATGTTTGATTTCAATTCCACATTAAAAAAACCCATTCTGATAATCCAAATCGGTTAATTACGTTTACCAGTTTGTCTGCTTCGTTGCATACATGAGCAAGAAACCAAATAATTTTTAAAGCACGATGAGACTTAAATGCTTGGATCGATGCAATTTCAGACTAACTTATAGTGCTTATAGTACTAACTTATAGTGGAACTATGAGGTTTAAACAGATTCACTGTCTGAGAAGGCATAATTTGAAGTATTCAGGACATTAAATCGTCAATAGCTTGACATTAGTAATGATTACTAAAACTTAGTAATGATTGCTAAAACTTGTGCAGTATGCATATTTTTGATGTTTCGTTTGGTTATGAAGACATTCTGTAAACCAAGCTTCAATTTGGATGTAAAGATCGACTTATTTTGGAATGACTTCCACTTTCTATGGTTGTTAAAACATGACAGGGGATATTGTTAAGATGTTTGTGAGCATTGGTCTTCCACAATATGGAAACTCGTTTAATCCAACATTTGTAATCAAAGTTTTTGACATTAGAGATTTTTTTAGAGTGGACGACTACTGTACTTAAAAAAGCAACATATTAGGGAATTGACTAGGTGGAGCAAATGAAATCCAGCTCCATTTTCTTAAGAATCCTGAGAATTCTTACAAAGACTGAAAGAACTGATTAGCGAATTTAAACTCATAAGCCACGCCCAAGCACCTGTTTACAAAGAAAAAATAGTTCCTATCTCAATGGGGGGGAGCGAATTTTAAATGGGGAATGAGAAGACCACTTAACCGCAGTAGGAGTAAAGTGGACAATATAACCCCCCGCATCCTAATTTCCTTCAGCATGTTCTGACGCAAATTTTCTCCACATATGTGGTCAGTTTGTTTGTCCCCTCTCGCCTTAGGGTTGTGGAAAATATCAATCCGCAGCAACCCACTTGGTCCTGCCTGAACGCCAGAGGGAGCTCTTTGCAACTTGTATTTTGTATTTGTTATATAGTTTTTAGTCGCACTTTTGTTTTTGCTTGCTTTTGTAGGAGAATTATGTTTCTCAGCTCGGGTCGATTTAATTGGCCAAAAGTATTTGTTATTTATGTATTGTATAAGTAAGTAATGAATATTCAATAACAGAAAAGTTATTGAATATTCATTACGTTTTCAATTGCGTATTTATTTAGTATACTTCTGCAGTGCCTTCATCGGATCTATTTAGTTTTTAGTTTGATATATAATATTTTTTTTCATGGTGCATCGGCCGGGAAACGGCACTGCACTTTGTTCGTAAATCGTAGGAAGCCTTCATTGCTGTTATAGTTTGATTCGATCAGCATTCTGTTGTGCTTCATTTATAGTTCTTCGCCTTTTGTGGGAATATCGTTGCTTCTTCCATAGATTGGATATTTATTACTGGAGAATAATTAGGGTGAGTTGTTTATTCTTGATTTATATATTAATATGGATACCGAAAAAATTAAGAACAAACGTAAAGCTCTTGAGAGCAGTGCTACTAGATTTGTTAAAAACTTAGATGTCACTTTACTTAATGAAACTAATGTCAATACTTTAGAAATATTATATAATCAATTAATTGAAAAAATTGATAGTCTTAAAATTGCTAATAATGAGCTTCTTAGTGTTATCGATGCTAAAGATATTGAGAGGGAAGTCGAATATTGTGAGATTTTTATGGAAAATTTAATATCTTATAAATGTAGAATTACACAAAGAATTAAATTCTAATCCTCCAATTGTGTCACCTGTTATTGACTCTACTGATGCGCTTAGTTCAAAGGGAGAACAATCTAGACAATCAGTTAAATTGCCAAAATTAACTGTTTATAAATTCTATGGTGACCACAGATCTTGGTTAGAATTTATCAGTCAGTTTGAAAATGCAATCGATAAAAATAGTAGTTTATCTAAAATTGAAAAACTAATTTACCTTAAAAGCCTAGTAGGAGGTGCAGCAGCAAAAGCTATTTCCGGTTTCGCATTAACAGAAATTAATCATGATGCAGCTTTAGAATTATTAAAATCGCGATTTGGACAAAAGAATCTACTCATTAATGCGCATTTAGAATCTCTGCTAAGCTTAACTCCCATAAAAAATACAAGCGATACGAATAGTTTAAGAAAATTGTACGATCGTGCGGAAACAGAAATTAGGAATTTAGAAAGTTTAGGTATAAGCTCGGAATCATATGGTAATCTTTTAACCCCGATAATTTTAAAAGTATTACCCGCTGATTTAACCTTAGAATTTAGTAGAAAAAGTAAAAATGATGATTGGAATTTGGGAGCTCTTCTTCAGTTTTTAGGTGAAGAAATACTAAGTCGCGAAAGAGCTCTCTCTTTCCATCCTCCTGCTAAAGAAAAACTTCATCTCCCCCTTTTCAAGACCGCAGTAGTGGTGCCTTCGGGTCAAAGTTCTCTCACCGCGACGCTTTTCGAAAACCGAAAGGCAATAATTCTTCGGCGGCTGAGCTTTTAGTGAGTCACACAACACCTAATAAATGTGTTTTTTGTAAGGAGAATTCGCACGACTCTTTTTCCTGCGATTCAGTCAGCATAGAAATGAAGCGCGATTATTTGAAAAGAAATAAGCTTTGTTTCTTTTGTTTTTCGAGTGGACACCCAATTTCATCATGTTTAAAACTTAAAAAGGATAAAGGATGTTCATTTTGTGGCTCAAAATCACACCCAAAAACCCTTTGTTACAAGTATCATAATAATTCTAACGAAGCAGTTTCTATCACACAAGAAGAAAATAATGACATCATTACTAACTTGTCTTCTTGTAAAACCGAAACTAAATTGCAAAAAGTTTTATTGCAAACTGCGTCAGTTATTGCTCGTAATGGAGACCAGTATAGAAAATGTCGTTTATTGGCCGACACAGCGGCGCAGCGAACCTTGATTGAAAAAGAGCTTTCGAAATTATTGAAACTTCCAGTGATTCGAAAAGAAAAACTTTCTTTTTATTCCTTCGGGAACCAATATCCTATTGAAAAAACATTTAATGTAGTTAGATTAAGATTAGAAAATAAGGAAGATCGAAATTCATATTTAGAAATCGAAGCATTGGAAACGGAAAAAATATCCACTGCTCATATTCCCCCGCCTGACATAAATATCACAATTCATAATAAACATCTAAGAAACTTAAAATTAGCAGATACATCTAATAAAGATGTTGAGATTTCCATTTTAATAGGCGCGGACTAATATTATAATATTATGACGGGTAGAATAAAACGAATTAATCGAAAACTTGTAGCTGCTGAATCTCTCTATGGCTTGTGCTTAATTGGAGTCGCAGAGACTTCTAACAAAAATTTCAGGGATACTTTCACTATGAAAGTAGTAATAGAAGAAGACATTTCGAAACAATTGGAGACATTTTGGCAAATAGAAAAATCTAGGAATCGAACCAACAAACGATAATTTAAATTGTAATGATAACAAAATTTCGCGAGAATTTGAAGAGAATATTCGGTTTCGAGATGGTAGATATGTAGTTAAATTTCCCTGGAAGGATAATTTAAAAGAATCACTTGATAATAATTATGATGTTGCGTATGGAAGATTTTCAAAATTGTGTTATAGGTTTCAAAATGATATCTCCTTATATAATGAATATAAAAATGTTGTAGATAATTACATAGATCAAAACATTGTAGAACCTGTTCCCGAGTCTTGTGTAGTAGATAGTGCAGAATTTTATTTGCCGCATAGGGCAGTTATTCGTCATGATAAGGTGTCTAGCAAACTCAGAATTGTTTTTGATGCTTCCTCACATGAAAGAGGCAAGCTTTCATTAAATGACAGTTTGTATGTAGGTCCTAATTTGTATCCTGATTTATTTGAACTTTTATTGTCCTTTCGAAAACATCCAATCGCATTTACAGTAGATATTAAACAAGCATTTTTGAATATAGAGATAGATGAATCGGACAAAAATGTAACAAAGTTCTTTTGGACTGACAATCCTTTTTCACTTTCGGAGTCTTTAAAAGTTCTCAGATTTAATGGAGTTTTATTTGGAATAAACAGCTCACCCTTCCTTTTAAGTGCAACAATTAAACATCATTTGAAAAAATTTTCTTCTCTTTTTCCACAAACTCATGAACTTTTAAGCAACTGTTATGTTGATGATATCATAGGAGGACAAAATAATGTTGCATCTGCCTACACAACTACTGTTGAATGTGCCCAGATTTTTAGCGAAGCGAATATGCCTTTACATAAATGGGCTACAAATTCTGTGGAGTTACGTGAACTTTGGATGAAAAACGGTTTCTCTACTGAAACAATATCAAGCCCAATCGGTCAAAATATGATAAATTATAAAGTGCTTGGCATTTCCTGGGATACTGATAGAGATTTGTTTTATTTTGATATAGAAAATCTATTATCCTTTGTATCGAAAGGGACTGACACAAAAAGATTTCTGTTGCAAGTTGCTGGTCGAATCTTCGATCCAATAGGATTTGTGACTCCCTATGTGATTCGTTTGAAGATTCTTATTCAGAAAGTATGGGAATTAGGTCTTTTCTGGGATCAAGAAATGCCGCAGATTGTACAAAGGCCATTTAGAGAATGGTGTCTTGAATTGAAGGAACTTAGTTTAGTGACAATTCCTCGTTTTTATCATTTCACAGATTTAGATGCAATTGATGTGCAATTTCATTCCTTTTCGGACGCATCTAAGAAGGCCTATGGTGCAGTATTATATTTTCGTGTCGTCAAGGTTGACGGGACTGTTGTAACTAGTTTTGTCTCCTCGAAAAGCAGGGTTGCTCCATTAAAGACACTTTCTCTGCCTAGATTAGAATTGATGGGAGCACTGCTTTCTGCTAGGCTGTGTGATAAAGTTTCCAAAGCATTAAAGTTGCAGAAACCTTGTTATTTTCATACAGATTCCTCTATCGTTTATCATTGGATCAAGGGTGAACCGTCCCGTTTCAAGCCATTCGTCAAAAATAGGATAGAAGAAATTCAAAAGTTGACTGAACCATCGAAATGGAATCATTGCCCTGGGAAAGAAAACCCAGCTGATATTTTAAGCAGAGGGATGTCAGTTAAGGAATTGAAGAATAGCGAACTTTGGTGGCATGGGCCATCTTGGCTTAAGCAAGCAGAGCAATTTTGGCCCAAAATCAAAACGAAAAATGTAAGAAATCAGGACTTAGAATATAAAAGTAAATTTAGTGACATTTCACAAAATAAAATTGTCCTCGAAAATCGTGAAAAACTCATAAATATTGATAAATTTAGCAGTTATCTCAAAATATTGCGAGTAACTGCCTTTGTACTTCGATTCGTAAACAATGCTAGAAACACTTTAAAGACAAAGGGTGCCCTAGAAACTGATGAACTAAAAATGTCAGAAGAATATTGGATTAAAGAAACCCAAAAAGAAGCGTATGGACCCGAGTTGACAGATTTAGAAAAAACTCAAAGAGTTAGTGATTGTTCAAAGATTTGTTCTCTAGTACCATTTTTAGATGATAGGAATATTTTACGAATAAAGGGTAGATTAGGCGAATCAGAACTTTCTCTGGGTGAAAAACAACCTATTCTTTTACCCAAAAACTCAAAGTCCTCAGAATTATTAGTTATGCATGAGCATACAAAGAATTTTCATAGTGGAGTAACAACTACTCTTGTAATAGTCAGAAGGAAGTTTTGGATAGTGAAAGGGAGACAACTCGTCAAGAGTGTTATCAATAAATGCTTAATTTGTAGGAAATACAATGTTAAGCCAGCTAACCAAATAACAGCGCAACTTCCAAAAGATAGAATTTTAGAAAATCCTCCCTTTGAAATTTGTGGTCTTGACTTTGCAGGACCAATATTTTACAAATGTGATAAAGAGGTCAGAAAAGCTTATTTTGCAATTTTTACCTGTGCTGTAACTAGAGGAATACACTTAGAATTAGTGTCATCGATGTCTACAAAACATTTCTTACTCGCTTTTCGGAGATTCATTTCCAGGCGAGGTAGTTGCAGCGTTGTTTATTCAGATAATGCTAAAACGTTTAAAGCTGCAAACCGGGACTTCATGGACTTTTTCAACATTTTACAGCATTCGGAATTTAAAGATTTCATTTCATCTCGTGGGATTACATGGAAATACATCGTTGAAAGAGCTCCCTGGTGGGGCGGATTTTATGAACGGCTCGTGAAATCAGTAAAAGATCCACTCAGAAAAATTCTTGGGAAAGCTCTCCTAACGTTCGAAGAACTAGCAACGATTATAACTGAAATCGAATATGTTATCAACTCGAGACCTTTATCTTATGTGACAGATAAATTTTCTGAGCCCGATCCTTTAACACCTCTTGATTTCTTGCAATATGGAAGAAAAAATCATGATTATCCTCTTCACTTCGCTGAATTAGCAAACAGTCTGTCTAATAGAGAATCTTTGATCAAAAGAAAACAATATCAAACCGTTCTTTTGAAACATTTTTGGATCAAATGGAAAGAACAATACCTTCTCGATTTGAAAACTGTACATCGTTATAAGTCACCAAATGTTTGTCCAGAAGTGAAGATTAATGATGTTGTGCTCGTCGAAGGGTCCTCTAAATCCAAACTGCTATGGGACTTAGGAATAGTTCAAGAAACTTTTCAAGGTAGAGATGGACACGTTAGAGCCTGTATTGTTAAAACCAAAAAGGGACTTTTCAGAAAACCAGTACAATTGATATACCCTTTCGAACTGAACGAGTGAACTGGTTTTTATGTATCCTTTATTGATATTTTGAAACATTTATTGAAAATACCTTTATTTGTAACCTGAATTCTGTATAAGTTTGATTGTAATTTAATTGATTCATATGTTTTGATTGTAATTTTGTATATTTTTATACTTCTAATGTTCAAATTTTAAGTTTTAATATGTTGATATAATTTAGTGATTGTGAAATTTTCAATTTTTTTCCTATTTATAATTACAGTAATTTGTTAAAAAATTTTATAATTTGTTAGCCAACATTGAATAATTTTAATCCTTATAAAAGCTGTTTTATATAAATTATCTTGTGTATAAGTAGTAAACTGGAATAATCTTGTGTATAAGTTTGTGTAATCTTTGAGTATTAACCATTTAATATTAGTTTATTTTTGTCAATTTGTAACTAAAGTTTTCTTGTATTTGTTTTATTGCAATAATTCTATAGATACTATTGATGAACTCTTTGGAGAGTTCATGGTGGGGAGCTGTGGAAAATATCAATCCGCAGCAACCCACTTGGTCCTGCCTGAACGCCAGAGGGCGTTCTTTGCAACTTGTATTTTGTATTTGTTATATAGTTTTTAGTCGCACTTTTGTTTTTGCTTGCTTTTGTAGGAGAACTATGTTTCTCAGCTCGGGTCGATTTAATCGGCCAAAAGTATTTGTTATTTTTATCTGTTATTAAATATTTGTTACGTTTTCAATTGCGTATTTATTTAGTATACTTCTGCAGTGCTTTCACCGGATCTAATTAGTTTTTAGTTTGATATATAATATTTTTTTTTCAAGGGTATTCCTTCCTGGAACTGTATGTCTGTAAATCTCATGGGTGAGGAAAAACTAGGGCTGGCTCAAATGCTTCTCAAATTTGACACCGGAAATATCCGTTGTGATCTTAGTCGAGCAATGAGAGCTTTGCTCAGAGATTTTGGGAAGAAATATTATTCTATTTACTGTTTAGCAGAAAAGTATACAGATGCATAAAAAATTGAAAAATTTTGTTATTATTCATTAAATGATCAAAACTTAATATCAATGTTCAAATCAAAATAAAAATTACTTTTATTTTTCTTGATATAATTTCTATTTGCATTGATTTTACGAGATTTGATTCTTTTTTAATGGGCCTTATGAGAAAGCAAAACAGTTGCGCTTTCTCTAAGTACTTCACTTGTATAAATATTTTCAAATAGACAAAAATGCCGAATTTCTTATCTCTCTTTAAAAAAAATAATGTAGTTTATGTATTAACTTTGGAATAACTTTTCTAGCTTCATAAAATATTTCAATATAAAATTTACGGAAAATTTCGTATATTTCGCTTATAATTTCTATCAATGATTTTTGTAGGAATGGAAAGTCTACCTCTCTATTTAGATTGATCAGGCATCTCGACATTGTTTCTTGATATATTTCTAAGCAAACTTTAAAAACAATATAACCTATTACATAATCCGCACTTTTGAGTTCAAATATGGCGATATCATCCGTATCAGAAGAAGTGAATTCACTTCAAGAAAAATAGTCTTTAATTTAAAAATTAAATATAATCTTCACTTTGGGAATAAGCAAATGATCTTTTTTGTGTGTATGTGTGCTAAACTGTAGCCTCTCAACAAATTAAAATAGAATGCGTTTCTCAATAAAATCATAAACATTATAAAATACACTAAATTCCTCCAAATGTCGTAAAATAGATTAGGGTCTCACATTTCATTTAGATTCAATGTATATACCATTTTCAAATTTCTTAAATTTTCTTCATCTGTAACAAAATTTCAGAACTCCAGGTATACAATATCAGAGCTCCAAGCCTGCAGCCAAATTTATAACATCATCTTTAAATATTGTTTTTATATTAATTCTTAGCGTATTTATTCTCATTTTAACTCGCCAAAAATCATAAAATTTTGAAGATGATCTTATAGTGTTCATTTTAAAGTATCAAGCGACAATTTAGCTATATATTTTTCTCATCTTTATATAGGTATATAAATAAATAAATTATTCTTCTCTATCACCAGCAAATTTATATTTTTCTATTAAAGTATTTTTATATATATTATTGTTTTTAATTTTTGTGCTTCTTTTAAAAGTGTTTTCTTCATTTGAACTAAGCATTTTTTAGAGGATTTTAAACTATTTTCAGCATATAATAATCATCTACTTTTTATAATTTTTCAGTACTACTGTGTTTATCAAAATATATTTAAAGCTGGAAATATGAAAATGCAACTCTTAAGATTTTTCTCATATATATATATATATATATATATATATATATATATATATATATATATATATATATATATATATATATATATATATAGATAGATAGATAGATAGATAGATAGATAGATAGATTGATAGATAGATATAAATATATATATATATATATATATATATATATATATATATATATATATATATATATATATATATATATATATATATATAAACATATTGCAAGGCAAATTGAATGAGAAAAGAGCAATCCCAGTTGATTCCTAAAAACGTTACACTACTACTCTGGGGTCAAGTTGGGAAAGTGTATGCGTAATGAGCCAACTTTTCTCTTTTTCATGGCGATAAAATATCGTACGCAGGCCCTATTTGCTTGCTAGTTGAATTCCATTCCTGTTCGCACCCAGGAAATGAAAAGGCAGTTCAGATATCACTTTTATTTTTATCCTTTTCTAATTTTCGAAAATTATAAATGCTATTATACTGAGTTCAATAGTAGCATTTTATACATTTTGTAAAAAGTATTTTCGCATCTCAGTCATACATTTTTGAACTGATTTCGTCATAATTTTAATTTTCGACATAAAATATGTTTTAGGACATCAACAAACGAAAATGTTTTATACCACATATTTTGCATTTTTATTGTTTGCTGGTATTAACTTTACTTTTCCATAAAAATATTATAAGTTTACTAACACAAGTAGCTAAATAAAGATAATAATTTTCTAAACTTCCGCTTGCGTATGCTTTAGACCAAAATGCATAAAAGATTAAAAAAATGAAATTATTTGATTTAAATTTCTAAAAGAAATAAAATATTTAAATACGTACATACATATGTAAATATGAATTGTAATCACATATTCTTTTTGTTAGTATATTAATATATTCAAAAAGATGTAAAATAAATTATTATGTAATTTTTATTCTATGTAAGAGATTGAATAAAAAATTATGCTCTAAAGATAAAATGTGAAGAAATTTCTTCAAAGATGTGCATTTAGTAGTTCAAGAAATGTGATAAGAATACGCTCGAGTATGTGTACTTTTATCACAATGATGTGATAGATTTCCAGTTTCTGACGTTGATTGACTCGAAGTCCTGGAGGCAGTCACTCCACTTCAGTCTTCCTCTTCCTCAGATGCCAAAAAGATTTTCTTTGTAGTGCGTTTATCCTATACTATGCCTGGCCCATTTCATCCGTTGGAATTTAGGACGTCCGGTTCTCCGAAGAGCCGGTATAACTCAAAGTTGGTTCTTCTTCTCCAGGCTCCACTGTCGTTGATGCCGCCAAAGATGGAGCGCAGAATCGTCCTTTCGAAAGTTGCGAGTGTCTTTTCGTCGGCCTGGGACAGGATACAGGTTTCAGTGGCAAAAAGTGAGAACTGACCTGATAAAACTTTTGTAAATCAGCAACTTGGTGTTTCGAAACTATGTAATGCTAAGGGTAAAATTTGACTTGACACTGAGGGGAAGCCTTCCAAATGTGTTGCAAGTGGTGGTTAAAGTGTTCATCACATTTTTTTGCCTCGAAGTTTCTTTTTTGTTTGAACCGTTGATAATTTTATGAACATTACCCGTTGCCCCCCCCCCTTCACTACGCCACTGCTGACTGATGTCTCAACTATATCATACACTAATTTGCATTTTGGCGCAGCTTGTCCTTATCTGGACCTTGCGCCATTAAACCCAACCAACCAACCACTCATTTGCATACTTATTCTCACTTCATTCAATGGCAACATGAAAACGGCAAGAACTTTCTTGCTTACCCTATAATTAATCGGCTTTTTTATTCATTGTAATATTGTATCAGGTTCACAATTAATCTTTGTTTTTTAATACCGATTCTCCGATAAATTTTACTACTTTGGGATTATGTGCTTATGAAATTGACTTTTATTGAATCAGGAGCAATTTATGCAAGGCGGCGCTCATTATTGTAAGCCTTGGACTTAGCCTTTCCGTCATTGTCATGGAGATAGCTAAAATAAAGATGATAAACAAAAATAAAAATGAAATCAAGATGTATAATATAATTTTCTTTCCTAAAAAGAAAATAAGATATAAGGCAAATGCGAAGAGCACAGATTAGAAAATACTAATGGTTTGATATGATTTAATTATTTATTTCATAATTACATGATAAAATTACTATGCTTTACATCCTTAAGTATTTCACATAATTGCGATTTAAAGAATCAGTATTCCAGACTTCTTACAAAACAGATATATTAATTAAACAGACTATTAAACAGAAAAATTAAAGAAATGTGTTTCTAAAGTCTGTAAAAAATATATGTATTTTCAAAATACAGTAACTGTAACTACGTGATGACTGTTTTTGAAAATATTAAACCATTTACATTTTTATAAATTTTAAGAAGCTAAGAAAATTGGAAATAAAAAACTAATTTTTATATTATAAAAAAAGTAAACATTATTTGCAAAACTAGAGAAAATAAATTCAAAAATCTTGTTAAAAAATATATTTCTGGCCATACCAATGAAGTTAAAATTTAAATTTGGATGATTCTATTGAATGATAACTGTAACTTTTAGACTCCTTATCCGTAAAGGAATGATAATGTCAGCATAATTAATGTTCTCAAGGAAACAAAAGTCTGTTTTGATTACTTTGAGGAATTTCTGGAATTGCTTTACGTCACACACAAAGATGGAATTACTTTGATTTATCTGCAGTTCGATAATAAAACATAATTTCGAGTTAAATGTTTCATTTTTATTTTAGATATTTTTAAAAATTAGAAAATGGTAATTTTATTCAGAAATTCATTGGATAATTACAATTACAGTTGTTGAAATGTTACTTTGTTAGATGTTTTAATTTAATAATTTTGATTTAGCCTTGTTTGTAACAAGAAATATTCTCGATTAATTGATCCATTGATCAAGAATATTCCTTGTTACAAACAAGGCTGAAAAATTGTTAATGAATTAAAATCAGATAGGGCTTAATTCTTTTAATAACATAAAAAAATAATAATCATTTATTTACCACAAATGCCCAAGAAATTGGCTACGACGCCATTAGTTCTCTGACCTTCCAATACTTCTGAAATATTAAAAATAGAAGTGCAGGGCACGAATTAAGATGGTCAGTGACAAAAATTTTAACTTGTGTACACAATGGATAGCCATAAAGTTTGAACCAACACAAATACGCCTGCAAACAATCGGGGCTTGTAGAAAGTGGAAAAAGTGCTAAACGTGCACTTTTAGGAAAATCAGGAATAGCTTTTGATCCCCTTAATCTGGAAACTCAATAATGAAAGAATAAATCACAAGAAAACATTTGTAATTAATTGACTATATTATACACAGTAACCCAAAAGTATTATTAATACACTTATTATTAAAAATGACTTTCAATGTAATAAAATAAATACATACAGTTTAAGGAAAATTCTTTGGTGTCACATTTTATACCAGTGTAACCATATTGCACTTATTAATAAAATAATTATTTTAAATTTTTATACGATCTTAATAAATGTTTTTTAATAAGCACAATTGAAATTTTGAAGTTTACTTTTAGGATAACTATAAATTTAAATTACTGTAACTGCACACATAATTTATGCCATATTTTTCACACTGGACGTGAACACATGTTCTTCAGTCACAAATATAAACAAAATTTAAAAAAATCATTAACATAACTGGGAACACAACACAGATTAAATTATATATATATATATATATATATATATATATATATATATATATATATATTCATACATACATTTGTCGTATTTGTCAACGTATGAGACGCACTCCATTTAAAATATTTAAATAATTAATTTTTGTATTTTATGCTACAAATTTATTATAAAGATCGAACTTTATTACTGATTTGCAGTAAATATACGAAATATATACAGAATAAATTGTCCGTTGTACGGTCCGATGCATCACTAATACCCTACTTATTAAATGATGTAACCGCTGTCTCAATTATATACATTAGGTGAGGGAATAAGTTTGTAGCGTTTTTACCAACAGTATCAACGAAGTTGTTGAGCCAATTTTTAAGGACCTGTTGGTGCACTGGGAAATGCTCGGAAAGAATGCCACAGTCAACAAGGAGCTCTACATTGACCAGCGTGAATGAAGCTATTCGACTGAAAGACCTGATTGACATAGTCAAACCGTGCTCCTTCTCGCCAGGCTCCATGTTGCACAAGTCGTCAAAGCCGCACACTCTAAGTGCTCGAATGGGAGGTTCCTATGCATCCGCCGTATTCTCCGGACCTTGAACCGACCGATTACGAACTTTTCCGCTCGTTGTCAAACCATATGAAGGGCGTTACCTTTGATAACAAAGAGGTCCTTAAAAAATTGGCTCAACAACTTCTTTGACACTAGACCAGACGATTTTTGGCGGAACGGCATCAACAAATGGATCGAGAGGTGGGAAGAGGTTGTAAACAGCAACGGCGAATATATAATTCATTAACTTATTGATATAATTATTGTATTTTGTTTAAATAAATGTCTTTGTTAATTATTGTATTTTGTTGTATAATTATTGTATTTTGTTTAAAAACGCTACGAACTTATTCGCCAACTCGTTAGATCCCGTAGGTTATGTTTACCGTCAGCTTCTTTTTTTTTAAATTCTGATTCCGCCAATTTCTTATTATTTCCTCAATCGGAGCCAGTCAGCTTTTCTGCAGCCCTATGTACATGTTCTTTAGGACGTAATTTGTGTATTTTATAGCAACGCCGACATCGTTTTTTGAGCAATAACTTACCAACAAATTTTGGAAAATTAAACAGCAAAAATTCCACATAAGTCTTTCACAAAAATTCAAAGCTAAAGCGCTTCAATCATAAATGCAGATGACATCCACATGATGCTGATGAGGTGTTCAGCTCGCGCCATTCACTTCTTTTAGAGTGAAATGAGTCAGCACATGATTGACAATACTAATTGTCTGTTATTGGTTGATTATAATGGGTAATGCAATTTACTTGAAAGATAACACAGAAACTACTCCCATGTGTAATTTGCATGGTAATAATCTTAAAATTAAGGAACTCCTATATATAGATTAGTAATGTGTTTAAATAATAATTAAATAAATAACTTTTTTAAAATTCTCTAATTATATTGAGAAATAATTATTGTCGTTGATGTCGTATGCCAGCCATGGTGGGTTGCGCTGCTCCACATTTCCAACTGAACCATATTTATGTGTGGAGTCCGACTTCCTCAGTACACACATGCTATAGGTACCCTTTTCTAGGGTAGGCAGCCATTCAAAACCCATTCATGCAAAGAGTGGATAAAGACAGGATAGATACATAGAGAGAGAGTACATACATGCCCAAACCGGTTCGGGATTTGAACCCAGGATCCACAGTCAGGCACGCTGATCACTAGACAAGTTGGGCGGCAAAAGTAATTGTTAGTTATATATTATGAAAATGTTAATTATTTACACTATTAATATTTCTTGTGTAAATATAATTCTTGGTCAGTATATGAGTAACGAGATAGGTAGTTAACACAATTTTTATTTACAAATATTAAAGCAGGAAAAATTCGTAGAGCCAGCCATCATCCTTCTGCTAAAGCAGCTAGACTTTCAATGCTTATTTTAAAGTGGGCATTGTTTCCGCGCTTTCCCAGTAAAGGAAATAATTCTCATTTCATTGCTTTTTAAAAAGTTAGTCGTATGGAAATAACAGCAATTTTTTCTATCATTTGAAATAAATAAATTAAATTAAATAAATAAAAAAATAATTTTTTTCAAATGTCGCTCGTCAAATATTAAGTAAAATTTTCTTTCGTTTCAAAATTGTGTATATTTAGTATTAATTCTAATTTACATATAAATTATTTAAAACTGAAATAGCGATTGAAGAATATGGACTTAAAAAAGATACCCTCAAATATATGTAATGCATTTCTTGATTCATATATTTTTTCATGCCCTATTATTTTCAATTTTTACATTCAACAACCTCTTCACAAAAATGTTTTATTAAAACAGCTGGAAAACCCCAGATGTCATCTTCCTTAGATTTGAAATTGATCCTATATACGTAAATCACATTGAGTAAAACATTCAAAGTATTGATTCATCCAGAAGATAATGCGAATATTTCTAATGGAATTCTATTTATGGACATTCTAGCAGCTGTGGTAGATTAGTCGGGAGAGCGACGTTCTTGTGACCCAAAGGAAGTGAGTTCGATCCTGGGATCGCTTAAAGATGACCGTGTTCAGTTATGGCGACTTTTTCTTCTTCATCGGCCTAACAGCCCAGGGTGGGCCTTTGCCTTCCTCAGAAGTGCATACGAGGACCCCCTATTTTTGGATAAGGTCATCCAGTTTGTCATTTTTAGTGTTTTTAGGTCATTTTCAAGGCAGTCACGCCATCAGAGTTTCGGTCGTCTTCTTCTTCTGGTTCCAATGGGGCGAGCCAAAGAAAATTCTTTTCCTCACCCGATTGTCGTTCACCCGGCTCAAATGTCCTGCACATTTTAATCTCTGTAGTGAGATAAATTTAACAATATCTGTTTCTTTATATAGCTTATAGAGCTCAGAATTAGTTCTTCTTCGCCATGTTCTCACATTATATTCCACCAAAAATGCTTCTTAAAGTTTTTAGTTCGAAATTGGAGATGGTTTCTTTGTCCTTCTCGTCAATGTCCACGTTACAGATGAGTAAGTGAGAATAGGCCGAATCAAGCATTTAGTAATGGCGACTGTGACACGTTAAATATGTCGTGGTCACAAAGTTACTTCCCGTCCAAATCAATACTTCTTGAGAAAACAGAAAATCCATTTGTAGTTTTTAGTGCTGCCATCTGGTGTCTTCTATAAGAGGGAGAAATGAACTTGAGAAGGAGCTGCATTCGCTGTTATGCGCAATCAAACGCCAGGATTGAACTTGATTGGATTTGGGCTTCGTACAAAATGCTAAATAAATAGCAGTAGAGGTGTCTTAGTCTCTAAATACCTGTGTACAAAGGCAAGACAATACCAAAAAATTAATTATTGATCATCATCCCTTTATTTTATTTTCGCTTTTAAACTAAAAATTCCTTTTCTAGAAATGCAGCTTTTTCTGTAAATACGTAAGCATGAGCTGTGTGAAAAGATTATAAATTTGTGTTGAGGATTATTACATAACATGCTGAAATGGTTAAGATAGATTATATTAAATAATTATTATTCCTTAAATAATTTTTTTCAATCTGGATTTAAAGATTTCTATGAAACGTCATAATTTTCAGATTTGAATCAAAAGTTTACGATTCTTAACGATAACTTATTTAGAATGCAGAGTAGCATGAAGTTTCGTATCTTAAGCCATATTTTTTCTTGTAATTAATATAAAAAAATTGCCACACTACATATAGGAAAAAATATAAACTTTTTTAAAAAACAAAAAATGTTGGTTTTTTATCTAATATTTATTTACTGCACCAAGCAAAGCTGGTTACTAACAAAAATTTAATATTGTTTTTATTTCTGTATATAATTATTGATTTTATTTAATGCATTAATATATATGCTACTTTCCTGCCAAATTTTGTGTCAATCAGAGCAGTATTTGTTGATTTTTTTGCATTTTACATCTTCGTGATTAACTTTTGGAAGTGAGTGTATATAAATTCGGATTTTCAATATTAATAAACATAAAAACGAAAAAAAGAACGAAAGGATTGTCATTTTTATGACTGAATATAAATGAAATTATCAATGATTATCAAACTAAAACTTATCATTAAATGCCTTCTTTTTATTATCTCTTGTATATGTTTATACAGGGTGATCCAAAAGTCAGGACGAACTTTAAAAATGAATAATTCGAAAACGAATCACGATAAAAAGATGCGGTTTGCACCAAACGGATAGAAAGGAAACCGGGTTTTGTGTGGCAATGAAAAAAAAATAGTTCTGTTGGCGACCAACAGATGGCGCTGTCGGATTTCTAATGTAGGATTATGCAAAGCAACAAACGATATAAAAAGAAGCAACTGCAGCAGGTAATGGTAGTCGAAGCTGGTATGCATCGAAATGCTGTCCATAGTTGAGAAAGCCCTCTTAGTTAAACTGTTTTATAAGAATTCGGAAAGTGCCATTGCGGCATTCCGCTACATGAAGGGTATGCGAGATAGCAAAGGACCAATAACGTCTTCTGCATTGAACAAAATTGTGAAAAAATTTGAAGCTACAGGTTCTTTGGCATCACGTCAAAGAAGTTGACGTTCCTCAACTGCAGCTGTTGTTGCCACGACAGTGGAGCAGACGGTGCAAGCCATGTCAGCGGTTGCTGCACATGGGGAGTGCAGTGCTCGAGAAGTTTCGAGGCAGACAGGAGTGTCGTACGGAAGTGTCTGGAGAGCGCTGCGAGTAACTTTGCAATGGTATCCCTACAAGTTGCCACATAAGTAAAAACTGAAACCTCCTGACTTCGACTCTCGCCGACATTATGCGAATTTGGTCTTCAATAAGATGGAAGAGCAGCACGACTGGCTTCACACTGTGCTTTGGACAGATGAAGCACATTTCACACTCTCTGGCGCTGTTAACGCCCACAATTGTCGAGTGTGGACCACAGAAAATCCACATGCATTTGTTGAGGTACCCTTGCAACAGCCTAAAAAGACAGTCTGGTGTGGTTTCACTGCTGATTTCATAATTAGTCCATTTTTTTTCGAGAAAGTCACACAGACAGGTTTCCAAACAGTTTCTGTCACCGGTAAGCGATGTCTAGCACTGTTACAGAACAGCATTATTCCTGAACTGCAAGCGCAACAGGCACTCCAAACAGTCACCTTTATGCAAGATGGAGCACCACCTCATTTTGCTCTGTCTGTGCAACGCCTGCTACGCTCAACATTTGGGGAAGATCGTATTATCAGTGGCTACTTTAATCACGCATGGCTTCTAATATCTCCCGATATCACACCCTGTGACTTTTGGCTGTGGGGCTTCTTGAAGTCAAAAGTGTGCAGCGACCAACCGGCATCACTAGCGGCACTGAAAGATGCCATCCGCCAAAATGTGTCTGCCATAACGCAAGAAATGCTACTAAATGTTGTGAATGGTGTGGTGACTCGTCTCACAGCTTTACTTCTGAATGATGGACAGCACATTGAACATTTACTGTAGAAAGTACTAATTAACTGTAATTAATCTGACTTCATTAATCATTGTTTCATTTGTAAAACATCTTTTGTTGCAATAAAACACTATGGCGCCATCTGTTGGTCGCCAACAGAAATATTTTTTTTTCATTGCCACACAAAACCCGGTTTCTTTTCCATCAGTTTGGTGCAAACCGCATCTTTGTATCGTGATTCGTTTTCGAATTATTCATTTTTAAAGTTCGTCCTGACTTTTGGATCACCCGGTATTAATCCTATTATAAAACATACTGTTGCGAGTGTTTGTTTTTGTAGTACATATTACGTTACTTTTTTTACTTTACATTGAAAATTAGTTAGCAAACACAACTTTCAAATTATTTTTATTTTGTAAGTCTTCACAAATTGGCTAAAAACCATTGGGCTAAAATTTTTAAATATATCCATTACGCGTCATTTAGCAAGTACAATATGACGAGGCCAACCCCTGAGTTCTTTCAAAAAGAATTCTTTCCCCCTTTATAGGACAAATGAAAAAAAGTACAAAACACTCATATTTAATAGTAATACACATGCTCTTATGTTGTGTGAGAGAAATAAAGACACTACGCCAAAAGAAAAGTTTACTATAACTAAAAAATAATACAAGTACAATTTCTTTTTTTATGCATTATTTTAATTTTTTAAATATCTTATTTTCAATTTTTAAATACATTTACAGTTAACAATTTCGCCTTAAGATTATTTTATAAATTCCTCAAGCTTTTTTAAATATGGCAAAAATAAAGTAAAAATTTCATTAGTAAGGTAAAGTAAAACAAAATATTTAAATATTTTTATAAATTAAATATAGACCAACTTAACTATTGAATTCAATAGCATGATGATTAAGATAAAGCTCATTATGTTATATGCATAATTTACTACAATGCTACGTCAACAGATTCATTCATTTCTTCAATGAATACTGCTGAAGAGTTCCAAAGATTATGTAATCCTGAAATGATAAACTCTTAATTAATAACAGATAATTGTATAAAAAAATTAGAACAAATAGGATTAGAAATGAATCCTTATAAATAGCACATGTTTATATTTATTTTTAGCAATAAAAATATTCCCAATCGTATTTATATGAAGGTGAAAAACTCATTTGTATGCTTTTAAGGCTCCAAAATTTCTTACGCCGAGCTGGCAGCCGAATGGTTAGCGCTCTTGCTTTCGGTTCAACAGTTCGTGGGTTCGAATCCCACTTTGGGCATGAATGTTTGTAGTGGTTCGGAATCCACTTTAAAGCGTAGGTCCCGGTCTAATTAGCCTTCGTGTGCAAAAAATGTCCGTTGAGCGACAAACAAACAAACAAGCAAAGCAATAATAATGTTACGACAATTACATGAATTAATCTTTGATAAAACGACATTTATGGAGTTCAGTCAAAGACAATTTTAAACACAGGAAAATATTAATTGGATAATGGTCGAAATTTCTTCGAAGTAAAATGATACTTATGAGGGTGGCAAGTCACAAGTATTGAGATTCTTCTGCTCACTCCCTGTGTCTAAATTATGAAGACTCCCACGCAGCAGCTTCCATCAAACTGGTTGAGCCAGACTCAGATCTAAAAGCGGGAAAATATTCCTGTGCGCACACCCAATATGTGCACATCCATTACTTCTAAATGCTAATCACAAAACATGAGATACTTTTTTATAAAATAAACAGAAGGCATTCTATAGTTGCAATCTAAAGTTATTCATCTCATTTTTACATTACTTTAAGAAAATGAGTAAAAATTTGTGGAACACTAATCAACATTCAAATTACAAAATTTTCACTAATCAACATTCAAGTGTTTTCAAAATTGGTTACATTCACAAACTGGAAAATCACAATTTTATGAGATGATTGGGTTCATAAAATAAGAACTGTGAGACTGAATGTTTTTGTTGCTTCCCTGTACCTATCCCTGAGTTGAGTTCTACCAAAGACAGAAGCAGCCGGGTGGAGTCTTCGTGATTTTGAAGTAAGGACCAAGCAGAAGGCCATCAATGCTTGGCCTGCCACCCCAGAGGTATCATTTCACTTGGAATATATTGCGAAACGTTCAGTTTTAACGTGTCCAACGCACTGTTAGCGAACACTATGGATCTTTGGTTAAACCGGGACTAGAACTCAATACCTTCCAATAAGGAAAGCGACACCCTAACCAACCAGACCACCACAGATCTATTGAATGATTGATGTCATAGCCACTTTCAGTGGCTGAGATAGTTGAAATGTTGCTGTAGCACCAGCATGCTTCATATGTACCTCTCTCTGAGTTGGGCTCTACCACTTAGATAAAAGCAGCCTGTTGAAGTCTTCGTGATTTTAAAGAAGAGACCAAGCAGAAGACACCCAATACTGGGCTCGCCACCCCTATATCTATCATTTTACTTGGAGGACATTGTAACCACGACCTATTTAACGTATTACATTCGCCTTAACGAAGATGACGGATCTTTGGTTAAGCCGGGATTCGAACTCACTACCTTCCGATAAGGAGAGAGATAGCCAAACCAACCGGGCCTCCGCAGACAAACAGTTAAAACGTAAGACCCACTTCATGAGGGCCTTTATACTCTGAACTTCACTCGGAACATGCTTAAATTCCACAGCTAGACATTTATTTTTCTTGTGTGACCACAATTCATCTAAGCCTTTGGACATTTTATGATTTAAACTGCAGCAAGTCTAATCCTTAAATCTGATTACGCGACACACAAAATAACTTCTCTTAAAAGTTAAGTGACTTAATCTAATTTAAATGTTAATAATCAAGGAATGCAAAAAATGACCTTATTCTTTTTTAAAATGGCATTTTGAATGAGTACTTGAGATTTTATACTTGTTCCAATGAAAACACTCAAAGAGTAAAACTAAAAACTTATTTTGATAATCAAAAATTGATTTATGAGATTGTTATCCATCCTTTTGACCATTCTTCAAGTGACAGGGTTGTACATTTCCAAAAATATATCTGAAATGTTAAAAATTGGAAGGGCACAATCATTGTTTTTTTAACTGTTGAACAAGACAAATTTTACATCTCAAATATATATACATATGTGATATTTAAGTGCAATATAAACAAGAAAGTTCAAGCCGTTTTCACGTTGCCACTGAATGAAGTCAGAATAAGTATGCAAACTAATGTATGGTGTGGTTGTGTTCCCGTCAGTCGAGAGTAAAAATATCAGTAGTTGTAAAACCAAGTCCACTGCGCACTTCCATCAATCGCAACTCGTACAGTAGTGAAGAGAAAAAAATGTGTCGAAAGACTTCATTCGTTGTTGTTTGCTTTATGATTTCAAAGTGGACTTATCAGCTGCTGCATTCTTATTTAATTTGATCTGGTTCGATGTACTTTCTATGGTTGATCACTTCCTGGATATTTCGTTTTGTTAATCATTTTCTTTTATTCTGAAAAAATTCTACTGTTTTAAAATTTATTTCATTCTACAAGGTAAGCGAGAAAGCTCTTGGTGTTTATAATGATCCAAAAGAAAGTGTGGCCTATTGTTTGCCCTCGAAGTAACCACCGTCGGCATTCTGCACCGTCATGCAATCTCCTTGAGGTAAAACTCGGGGATTTTGGACGCGAATCAGCTCGTGAATACTTGACGCAAGTCTGCTTCATTGGTGAAGGATATTCCACGAAGATGATAGTCAGTGATGAAAAAGCAGATGATACAAGGTCAACTGAGTAAGGAGGATGGCACAAAATCTCCCAATCAAGCCACTGTATGGTATTCCTGGCCACCCGCACCACATCCTGCATCACTTTATCGGCCAAGAACATTCCGATTAACCAGTGTAGACTTCATCTGTTTCAATACATGTTGCATAGGTTACAATTGCTGCGAGTACATGTACGCAGTTATAGTTTTGTCCTTGGTAGTAGCTCATATGACTTGATGACCTGTGAACAATCTGGTGTCTGGTGGTTTAGTCATCAAGTCATATAGGTCAATGCCTTGATGACTAAACCACCAGGCACCAGCTTGATCAAAGAGGGACAAACCTGCCGATCTGAATTTGTGAGACCAATATCTTGTAGTACGTTCGTTCACATCACTATTCCCAAAACAATGCTAATCATTTAAAATAAATTCAAGAATATTTTAAATTCATACAAATTTAAATGAAATCAAATCAGGTAGATTGATAAAAATTACAATTTGGCAACCATTTTGTTAGATCAGCTCATGAATTAAATAAAAGAAAAGTTATTATATTTTAAGAATACAGTTTTAGGTGACAAATGTAACGCAAGAAATATTTTGTTCAATTACCGGTTGCACTATTTCCAAATTTCTGTTCCAATAATGCAATTCTTTTATAAAAACATGGACATCACACAGTCCAGAAAATAAAAATTTCTGTAGCTTTTTAAAAATTAGGTAATAATTGTCTCATAAAATACAATGTATTTATATAAAAATATAAAATATGGATTTATCTAATTTTATTGCGCATAAGTTTGTTGCACAATACACTTAGATAAATGGTACATTTCATAAAAGAAAAACGATCGAGTTCAAGAGAAATTTCTGACGCATATTTAAAAGTGTAACAATTTACACCTTCGATATTAAATTTAATATATTTTAACACATTCAATTTCATCATTATCAGTTAGTTTTATCATACTTATTTAATTCATGATATTATAAATTTAACTTCATAATATTTTTCAGAATCAAAATTAAGAATGAGATGCTTAATAACGGGTAAAATAAATAGAATAAATGATACGTTGCAATCTATATACTCTTAAATACTAAACAAACAGTTTGGAATTTTGAAAAGAATTTAGAATGGTAATATGCAAGTAATATTCCTACAAATATAAATAATTTTTACTGTTGTACTTTTATGATAGATCAGGATTTGCATTATTTTGTAAATACAATTTTTCTTCCAAACATTTTAACTGTCAATAAAAGTTTTTAAAAAATGATGAATATTTAAAAAGACTAGCAGAAAATGAACCAGTATAGCGTTTTCTTTTTTACTGACATCTTAACAATTCCAAATACATCTTAAACTGACATCTTAACAATTCCAACATGTGGAAACAATCATATTAATAATTATATGTATAAAACAAAGTTCTGCATGTTTTGCACTTCATAGTCTAAGTCAAGAAATAATTTTCGTTTCAGAAATTTTTCTCGTAACTTACATGAAGTAAAATAATCACACTGATTTTCTTCGGGTAAAAGTTTTAAATAGCGGCTTAAGCTCTTAGACAATTCCAGTTGGTGTATGCTATGTGGCAGGTGGTCGATGCCATCAGGGCCTTTCGAACGGCCCATCGTGGAAGGTGCTTCAGTTCCCTGGGTTGCGGGGAAGAGTGGGGGAGCACCTCCACCAAATTCTCGGAAATTTGCATCATCTCGAAATCTGATTTGTTTAGCATTTCATTTCGAAAAACAGCATTAAATTCGCTTCTCGTCATTTCCGGATCCGGAATTGTTCTCCACAGCAACCTCAGCTTGCCTGGAAACTCCAAGTAATCTCCACAGTGGTCAGAATCGGAAAGGAAACGTCTCATCAAAATAACGGCCGGCTTCATGGCGGCGATGGAAGCGAATCTGAAAATAGACGATTTTTTTTATATAAATAAAAATGAGACTGCAAAAGAAAATTATTGCTAATTTCAAAAACAGCAGAATCAATGTAAATTAATTACTATAGATGGAACGATATTGTGAAAGATTAATGAAATCGATTAGAAGAATTTTTCATAGGGCCATTTCATTAGCCACTGAATAATTTCCATTATATTTTATTGCAATTAACAATTTTATCCTGGAAAACCAAATATCGAATATAAATGAAATAAAAGTGAACACAAGCAATATGTTTGTGTAAAAATTTCAGTGCCGCTCTTAACTTATCTAAATTTCCTGATTTCTAATCACATTTTAAGCTCGTTATTAACTATAGGTCAACGCAAACACATATAACATAATAAAAAATATTTTTTTCCATTCCAAAGAAAAAAAACATTGATATTATACCTTACTATTAGACAAATCACATTTTTAATACTGTGCAATTAAATAGGAAACTGAAAGTTAAGGAAAGTTCTAAAGATTAAAAAAGCTTTCAAGAATATAAAATGATGGTTTTCAATGAAAACTTTGTAACTATAAAATGATTATTATTTGCAATTATTTATTACTCTTAAAATTTTAAATTGAAGTAAAAAGCTAATAATAATAATCAGTAAAATAAAATTAAAGAATCATTAAAACTAGATTTTATGTTAAATGTAAATTTTTTTCAAAGAAATTTATTTCTATTTTTCAATAAAATAAATAAATTCCAATATACCTGGTAGTGCCATAAGTTCTGATACAAAAGTTTGAGATCGTTTTCTGTCACACAAACGCAGCAGATGATAAAATAATATATAAATTTCATTGTTGAAGATCATTTGCAAAGTTCTTTTAGAAAATCTCAAAGTACTTCAATTATTTTGTTATTAAACAGACAGAATTTTAACTCAGTAAAATGAACATCAAAGAGAAGCGAGCAGCTGTTATATCTCTGCATCGAAAAATGAAGAGGCCATCGGAAATTTTTAAGGCTCTTAAACATTTAGAAATCAATAGGCTATTCATTTATCCAACAATTGGGAGATTTTTTGAGATATACAGCATTGAAGACCGTACTAGTAGGGGTTGTCCACGCCAGAGCTCTCGTGAAAGCATGGACTTCGCCAAAATCCTTGCCGATAGAAGACACTTGTTGCTAAAGAAATGAACGTGCCAAAAAGGACAATGTGTCGCATAATTAACGAAAACCTTAGACTAAGAGGTTATCGAAGAACAACTTGTCATTTTCTTACAAATGAATTAAAGCACCAGCGGTACCTTAAAGCAAAAGTACTGTAAAAGTATTAATTAAAGTTAAATTGTGATTCTATTTACTGAAAAATTTCAGTGTTAACTTAAGTCATCATTGATTTTGAAATCATGAGTGCAAAATACCAAGAAAGCAATTCACACTAAAATTCATTTAATATTGCTCCCTCCTACAAATCAGAACAAAAAGTTACTTTAAAAAATGCAAAAATAAATGCTGCAGACTGCATCAAAATTATGCTAAAAATTATTTCCACGAATAATATTAAAAAATAAGATATTTTAATAACCCAACAAGAATAAAATATTTAAATGAAAAACACATTTCACCAGCGGAAACTGTTTTCTACTGATGGCTCCAAGAGTCTTTTTTTTGTGGTCAACGGCTTTGAATGGATGTTTTAATATATTTTATAAATTTACAATGTCAAAATATACAATGAAATGGATAAGATATCAAATTTAATATGAGTGTACAAATAATCGAAATAAACCGCATGATTAAATTCATATTATTATAAGTAGTTAATAGTTTCCACAATTATATTATCCAAATTACCGAAGTATTGATTATGGCCATCCAGCAAGGGTTTTAAATCTGGTAATCACAGGAACTCTTTCCTGTGAAAAGTACTGTACGCTCATGGCCCACAGAAGAATTATATTTGCCGACGAGAAAATATTTAATGTTGAAGAATCTTTCAACCACCAGAAAGATCGCGTATTCGCAAGGAATGCTAAAGGAGGGAAGAAAAAATGCATACAGAGAACACATCGTCCTGAATCGTCCGGTGGGGTGTCAATTACGAAGGAGTCCCGGAGATTCATTTTTGGGAGAAATGTGTAAAAACCGAGGCAAAAACTTATCAAGACACTATCTTAGGACCAGAAGTGAAATCCCTGAACGTAAACTTCTTCAATGTACACGATTGGACTTTTCAACAGGATTCTGCACCTGCTCATAAAGCAAAAATGAACCAGAGGTGGTTGAAAGAAAATGTGCCAGACTTCACAGAAACGCGTGGTAACAGCGCCTATTTTCAAGAGGCAAAAACCCCAGAGATGCTACTGCATACAGACCAAATAGCCTACTACCGACAATTTCTAAATTATTTGAATATTGTATTAAAAATAGACTGCAAAATTACACAAGTATAAGCAATATTTTAAATGATGAACAGTTCGGGTTTATAGAAGCCAACATTCAACTGCACACTAGTTGCTCAGAGCTGTGGAGTTTATTTCTGGAAATATTAGTAATAATAATGTATCATTATTTTTGGACGTTGCGTTTGACAAGATATGGTTAGATGGTCCTATTTATAAATTACATAAATTAAAATCTCCAATCTTTCTAATTAAATTGCTAAATAGCTATCTCAAAGGCAGAAAATTTGCTGTAAAAATCAATAACGACTATTCAAACAACTTTGAAATTTTAAGTGATGTACCCCAGGGCTTTATCCTAGGACCGCTACTATTTTGAATATATGTAGCAGATATTCTCAAAATAAACATTTTTATTTTCCCCGATGACACGGTTTCCGGTGAAAATAACGATATTGATGGTAATCCCATAAGAATATATGTACCTATACTTGAGAGGAGACTCAATGATTGAAAAATTGCTATAAATGCAAAGAAATGTGTTTCGGTACACTTTGGCAGGAAAAGAAAACGAACCCCAGAACTACAAATAAATAAAACTAAAATCCCCTGGTCAAACAAAGTTAAATACTCAGGAGTAATATTAGATCAGACTGACCTGGCTCCCCCACATCTCAGAAACTATTAAAAAATGTAAACAAATTAAAGCCGTTTTATACCCACTTATTTCAAGAAACTCATGACTAATCACAGATAATTTATTAATTTAAAAGAGCTTAATTAAACCAGCTTTAACCTATGGCGCTCCCAACCGGGGGTTCACTGCCGCCAGATATTTTTTACTAAATTACAATCTTATGATAACAGAATTATTAGAATGCTGGTGAGCGCCCCGAGGTATTTTAGAAATGAAAATATTTTCCGAGAGTTTATATCGAAGTCGGGGCGCTCCGTGGCTGAGTGGTCTAAGGCATCACCGCTAATCGCTTGAGAGCGTAGGAGTGGGGGTTCGATTCCCTCCATGGCCCTGGGTGTTTTCTTCGTTATTCTTCTGTGGTTGTACATCTGTCATTGTGCTATTTGTCCTATTATCGACGAAGACTTACAAGCGGATCTCAAGAATCAAGCATACAAGTCTGAATGTATGTAATGTAATAAAATAATTAAATAATAAATATCGAAGTCATTTCTAAATTTATTTTAAGAATTGCAAGTGACTTTTATAATGTAATAAGAGTATCCCAAATCCGCTGATAAAAATTATCAGCCAGACTAAGATATTAATGAAGCTAAAGCAATCACACTTGTCCGCACAAGAGATAAATAAATCGATTTGATTAATGGCGCTATGATAAATTTTTCTTTCAAAAATCAAGTTCTTAGAGTTTAATTAAATGAATTATTACCAAAAACTCATCATTGCGTGATTAATAGTTCATGTATTTGTGAAAAAACACGTAATTAATATTTTTTCAACTTTCAATATTTTTTTTAAACTAAATTAAATTAATTTTTCAAGGTAAAATTTTATCGCTGTGTTTTATAATAAATAATGAATCTTTAAGTGTTTTAAAAAGTACGCATGCTTGCTTTAAAGAAGCTTAAATTAAAGTTAACACAGTTGAGGAAAATATTTATAACTGAAAAAATTAGTTTTATTACAAGTGAGCATTGATGATTGTTATTTTGTTGAAGACAATTTTCTTATAATTAACCTAGTAGAAAAAATCCTAATTATGAAACTTTTTGCATAAATAGTTTAAACAGGATGCAATAGGATAAAACTTATTCATTTTGTTATAAATAGAAGTCAATTCGCAACAACATTAAAACATTTCAAGTATTAAAAATTCCATGAAAATATTAATATACCTTTTGAAACGCAGAGAAGTATTCAATTTTTAATTTTGTAGAAATGTTTTAGGAAAATGTGATTATTGTTTATGTATAAATAAACTTTTGCAATTATAAAATCTTATTTTTTATGAATCATAAAACTATATTGAGTAGAAAAAATAGAATATACATTAGAAAAAAAGAACAAATATTTTACGATTGCTCGAAGACTGGTGTCCAAAAGTCATCTTCTCTTCTTGTTAAGATGTCGTCAAAAGAAAACTCGTGTCCCAGCTCCATGAGCACTTTGAATGCGGCCCAAGAGCTGAACTTCAAGGCGCTGTGGACCGACACCAAGTTCTGAACGACCGGATAGGACAGAGGACTTTCTTTCCTGATGTTTTCCAGCATAAATCTCATTTTGTCCTCGGGAGTTCTCAAGAATTTTCTCGGGATGACAGCATTTTCTTCAAAGCAGACAATTTCGAGTAGACTTTTCCAGTCAATTTCGAGTAGACAATTTCGAGACAGTTGTCCACTCTGAATATTATGGTATGAAACATTATGGTAGAAATTTTGTAATAAATAGCCCATATATTCCAACTGTCAGAAATCGGCCAAATATGCTTTAATAAAATTAAATATTTTCGAATCCTGTTTTTCATCACCGTGATGTCACGAACTTTCATTTGCACCGGAAAATATCGGTCTTCAAATAGATCAATGTAATTGCCTGGTAAAGAATCTGTCATAGTTTTATGGTAATTTTTAAAGACGAATCTTCTGGCGTTGATTTTTCTTAGGCTGCAGAAGTGCAAATGATTACATTTCCTCGGGCCTGCGGAGGAGGGACGTGGACAGATTTCCAAAATTAAAGCCACTAAAGAATATACTTCATTTCTGTCCACTTTAATGAACTAGTTTTCTATATAGTACAGGGCTGGCACGGATCAGCGACCGTAAAAATTCATTGCCATAACAATCTACCGAGTTGCGAAACAAAAGACTGGAGCGCTGCACACCTCTCTCTCTGCAGATAAACACTGAAATGGAGAAATTTCACGTGGGTTCGAATATTTCATTCCTCCCCTCCGAGCTATAGCTTGTAACTAGGGATGGGACCTTGTTACTTTTCCTGTACTTGGTACGTACTGAGTACAGTTAGTTTTAATGTAACAAGTATTTTACCGATTACATTTTGTACATGTTACAATTTCTTTTGTACTGCCATCTATCGGATTAATAACTAATGACAAAGTTTTTTAAATTTTATAAATAAATTGAATAAAAACTAAATTAATAATAAAAAATTTAATTATTAATTAAAACTAAATAATTGGATCTATAATATTTTCCATAAAATTAATATAAGTCCTTATCTGTTATAAATAAATATTCACTTAAATATTAATAAAAAGACATTATGTGATAATCTATAAAAATAATTCTTATTATTTATGCAACATTTCATTAATTGCAATTTTTTGTTTTTTCCTGTAATGCTTAAATTTTTATTATGAGGCAAAGAAATATATTTATTTCTCTACGAACCCTTTTTTTGTAAAATATTGTAAACTTATTAATTTTCTTAAACATATTTCACTCAATAATATAAAAATCATAACCTTAAATCAATTTCGCAGCTTGGCAATCAAGCTTGGCGAAACTTTGGCGACAGATCTCGATATAAGAATATCCTCTAATTTTCAATGTTAATTAAAATATAAAATTAGATGAGATAGTATAATTTAAATTTTTCAGTCTAATAAGATTAATTTTTTATTTGAATTTAGTAAAATTTTCCAATTATATAAATGAATTTTTATAATTAACTGGTAAATAATTTGCAAAGAATTGTAAATTGGAAGGTTTAATCAATTACAAAGAAATTTTGTATTAAGTTTGCTTACAATAATATAGCAATTAATAAAAAAATTCAATACACTTAAGCTAAATTTCTTTTATTTTTTTATAGTTAAACATTAATGATACAATCATAGTTAAAATTTGTGATACATAATAGATAGCAATTTTTATTATAAATGACATTTATTTGTTTATATTTTTATGTAGTAGATAAACCAGTTTTTTCTAAAATAAAAATTGCACACATTAATTCACATATCTTGTTTCAGTTTCCTGAATTTTAAGCAATTTATGGATAAATATAGTAGCTTTTCAATTAAACTGTATTAATAATTTTTAAGTAAATGCAATCATTTTATATTAGAATAACTTTTATAGTTGCATAAAAAAATTCATTAAATATCAAAAATATAAAACAGTTTTACAAGCAATTTAAATGTTATATTGTTTTAATGTAAAATATTGAGTAATGTAATGTTTAATACAACATAGAGGAACAAAAATACATATATTTAATTTACATCAATATATAATTTAAGAAATAAAAATGACAGAACACATGATGGTATAAATATAGAAAAAAAATTGACTCAATTAAAACATTCTTTTTCATCTTGAAACTTTAAACTGATATGTATAAACTGCCTTTATTTGGTTTAAATCAACATTCTCATTATATGAATAAAAAAATAAATTGTATGGTAAAAAATATAAAACATTTTTTCTATAAGTTTAAATTCTATATATTTATAGTAAAATATAGTGAAATTAAAACATGGTTGAATAAAAAGTAAACATTTATGCGGAATCATAATAAAAAAAATATGCATAATATTAAAAATAACTATGGAAGTATATAAGCACACAGATTTAAATAATTAATTTTTTTTCAATTAAAGAAACCTGACCTAATTTAAGGTTCAAGTAAATATGTTACTTATGTAATTAAAATAAAATTAAATTTTTAAAAAAAATATTAACAAAAATAAAAGTCAATAAAATTTGATAAATACATAAGAATATCATATATTTATAAAAACGAGATATATTTGAAAAAGAACGATAATCACTAAATAAATGTGCCACGATTATTGATTTTCTCAACTCATTTATTTTATTAACCGAAACGAAACAAATGTACTTGTGTATTTTATTTCGCAATATAAATTCATTATATCTCCCTTCCAACCTAAACAGATCCTCCAATTCCCAAATATCCCTCTTCTATTTTCCAGTTAAGCCAACTGTCATTCCCCTTTTCCCACCCAGCCTCCCTACCATAAGAAGTGATTGTCTAAATCCTCCACAATCTCATAATTCATCCGTCCGTATCGATATATCGATGACATTGTTACTTGTACTCGCTCGGTTATTGGCTCTTCTGTACTTGTTACATTCAGTCAAGTACATTGTAACTACTCATTACTTTGAAACAGACACGTACTGTGTACTTGAAACCATTACTGATTACTTTGAAACAGGTACGTCCAATTAAGTACATTGTTCCTGCAACTGTTTGAGGATACACAGACTTACACTAACTTTGTTACTGGAAGTACCGAGTATTTGGAAAAAAAAAGTACTGATTACAGGTTGTTACATTCAAATACTGATTACAAAATACTGGTTACAGGTATTTCTTCCCATCCCTACTGGTAACTCTTGACAGTCCCCACTGAGATAACGGGAGTGTCGAGTTAAAATCAGCTTTTGTGTATTCTTATCAATAGAACATTTTGCTCGGATCGTGAATCGAAAGGTGTGGTGGGGAGGGAGGCCGCTCAACAGCAGAAAAACTTTCTGTCGTCAATAGCTAGCAGCTGTAGCAGGGAAAAGAAAAGGGCTGGCTCGCTATTGTGTTGGATCGCTATTTTCTATTTCATTTTGTCTTGTTTTATATTAGTATTTCAATTTTTAAAAGTGTATTTTTTAAGAAAAACATGACATTGTGTGCTGTTTCCACATGCTCAAATACATACCAAAGTACTAAGGGAAAACACAAAATATTTTGCCGATTTCCAAAAGAAAATCAAATACTTTCAAAGAAATGTGTGAAAAGAAGTAATAAATTCTAGAATTTGTTGGATGAGAAATTGAATAAAGATATATGTGAAATAAAAAAATTTGTCAAAAAAAATAAATAAATAAATAAAATAACAGATGCACATGCATTAGTACGGATTCTACATCGTATTTTTAAATTTTATTTTAAAAGAAGTTTTAAGAAATAGTATGCAATATTTTATCATTGTACTCAACTTCCTGTTTAGTACTGTAAATCGATTTGACAACAGATGTATCCATGTATGGAATGACTTGAGAAGTGAATATTTTATTAACAATTTTAAAAAAATGAAATTATTGATATACAACTTCACCCAGAATAACTCTTAAATAATCTATTTAAATGCAAAAAAGAAATCCGCTCATAATAATGTATTCATTTTATGAATAAATTATACTAAAAAGCTAATATTGAATCAAAAGATTGTATAAAATTTATACGCAAATTAAATATTTTTGTAAAAAGTTTTTAGCTGTATGATTTATTATAGAAGAAAAATTTTAAAATGTTCAATTTTAGATACAGAATGAAGCAGATTGATGATATGCCAATTTAAATTATTAAATCGTAAAAAAATTAGGTAATATGAAATAGGAAAATAGGTTGTAACCTTACTTACGAGATTTCATTTTCACAACAGCTCTTGGAAGGTTCTGTGGTACCCATCCAAAGAGACATGGAAGGAAAAAATTAAAAACATGAATGTTACTATCTTGAAAATTAAAATCATATTATATCTCATTCACAAAAACAAATATCTAAGAAAGTAGGAAATAAGTATGAATTAATTTAAATTTTTAAATTTATTTCACATATATAATACTAATGACAATCCAATATAGTTATCGAAAATCTATTTCAATAAAAGAAACTGGAATAAATTATTAAGTAATTTGTTTATTTAATTGACAACTGAATTAAAAAACAAACTGCTAGCATATTCTGATTTCTCTCTCTTAAAGGAATCTGCTTAGACAATGATATCAACATTGTCTTGAATATATATATATATGTATATATATCTTAAATCCGAATAAAAAATGAATGGAAAAAAATAGTATATAAAATTTTTCAACTCTTAAATATAGGTGTATAAAGTCTAATTATTCATAAAATGGTGAAAGTTAATTTGTTAATGGAAAAGCAGCTGTGATGAAATGTTCACATGAGAAATATTACATAGATAATGAAATATATTAAATATTCATTAAAAATGTTTTGCTGGTATAGTATCAATTACCCATTATGAAAGTATGAAGCATAAAATCCTTATAATTATACCGCAGTATATAGAAGTTTTCAACAGCATGAAACAAAACCAAATTTAATTTAACCCAGATAAGCCTACTGTCCTATATTTAGGACAGTAGAATATAGGACAGTAGGCTTATCTGGGTTAAGTCTCAGGCATTCATTTATAAAACCCATATTGACCTGTAATAAAGCCATTGATTCATGGGACTCCATTCACAAATTAACCCAGATAAGCCTACTGTCCTATATTCTACTGTCCTAAATATAGGACAGTAGGCTTATCTGGGTTAATTTAATGAAATTAAAAATTATCAATAAGTATCGTTTTAGAGGACACACTGCTATTTATAAATAATATCTATCAATCATCTTCTTCTTCTTCTTCTTCGTCCAACTTTGCCAAGGAACATAAAATCAGTTTTAATCCTCGCAAATCAATTGCTACTTTCTTCACAACCAATAAGCGTATATATAATTATCAACCACAACTGAAGTTGGAGGGACAGAATCTCACTTATGAGAAGCACCCCAAATATCTGGGATTTATTCTGGATCAAGAGTGCACTACTAACAAGCATATCGAACACATTGTTTTGAAAAGTAGAAAACGTCTTACCATTCTTAAATATATTGCGGGTAGCGACTGGGGAGCCGATGCAACAACCCTTAGAACAACATATATGACTTTCATTCGGCCTATACTTGAATATGGTTTCCCAATTTATTGTTGCGCATCCAAAACTAACCTTAGGAAGTTAGAACAAGTTCAATTAAGTGCTGCCCGGATTATCACTGGTTTAAGACATAGCTGTCCTTCTGATATTGTTCTTTTTGAGGCCGACTTGCAGCCTCTCCATACTAGAAGACAAGCTGGTCTTGTTAAATACTATAATAAACTCTCTAGTTATGGCCTCTGCAACAAGACCTCCTTGTATCTTAACAGCTGGAGTAATCATCAAAGATTAAAGAAGGACAGCCCTTTCAGTCTGGCCGTCTGTCTTCAACTACCTAATAGTAATGTTGAACCCAACTCAATACAGTGCTGCTTGAATCCTGCAGAAGGACTCCCCAGGGTTTACTTTCACTTCAACTTAAGTACTCATGTTAATAAGAAAGACTACATCCCAGAACATCTGAGACAACTGACATTGGAAAACCTAAGCCACATTCCCAACAATGCCATCAAAATCTTCACTGACGGTAGTAAAATTGATATTCTAGCAGGTAGTGGCATATATATTGAAATCCCTCACACCAATTTGACTCTTTCTCATCGCAATCCCAATCACTGCTCTGTCTTCAGAAGTGAATTGATTGCAATAGACCTGGGACTAGAAGCTATTCTTTCTGAAGAGGATTATGGTGACCTATGGATCTTGTCTGACAGCCGTAGTTCTCTCCCCCATCTTAGTAATTGGCTTCTTGTAGGCGACAAGATCAGCAACTCTATCCTGCTTAAATTAAAACTCATTTCACTTAATCATGATGTTCACTTGCAATGGATACCTTCACATGTGAATCTCCACGGGAATGAAATGGCCGATAATCTTGCTAAGGAGGGTTGCAGGATTTCAAATACTCCCTCTTCCCCACTTACTTTTCTGGAGTTATACTCCCGGGAAAAATCAAAAATCTCGGAGGAGTGGAAAACACCCCCCACCCATAATTGGTACAAGGAATCAAAACCGGGATTGTCCCTTGACCTCCCGTGTGACAGACGTACCCGGACTGTTCTCTCAAGACTTGCTAGCGGTCATAATAAGTGCCTCTCTTTCAACGAGGGCAGGAAAACTTTCGTCACCTGCACCAAGTGCCAAAATCATCAGGCTTCTCCTGCGCATCTTTTGGATTGCATGGGTCTCTCTAGGGAGGATCTCCTTAGCAATCCTCTTTTAGTCTTCGACTTCCTTACAGTCAACGAACTCGTGGATCTAGTCTGACTCCGTCAGACACGGAGGATAAGCAACAACAACAACAGAATTGGGTTTGTATGTCATTGGGCACCTCTGCTTTTATCAGCATTTTGTACCATTAACTCCAAACACAATGTTTCTTAGTTCCAATTGCTCGGGTCACCCACTTTATTAATAAAGTCCGATAACCCTTTAATGGAGTCTAGGTGTAACTCTCTAGTATGGATGATGCCTAAAGAAGTTAATCTAGGGAGGGCAAGAGCCTCGCATTCGTAAATGATATGCTCTGCCGTTTCCTCTTGCGTAGGCCATTTCCAGCAGATAGGGTCTTGCTGAAATAGTCCCATCTGGTCAGAAAGTCAGTCATGCTAGTGATAGCTTCCTGACTTTCACCAGAAGAAAATGGTTTGGAGGTCATTTTTACCTCAAGTGAAGGATTCATTACTGCCCCTTTACAAGATAACCTCTGAGTTCCCTTGTCTTTTTCAGCAAGGTCTACTTCAGAGGCTTCACCTGCAAATGCAGAAAGGTTAGTTGTTTCTTGTGTCTTTTCAGCCACAAGATAATAATTAATAAGCTCAGGTAATATAAGTCCACCCAGCATTGTCTGAGATACTGGGCAAGGCAAATTACTCTAGAAGTTTGCCAGGCAACTAGTGGCTCCGTTAAGACACCAATACCGAGGTGCCAATTAGCTCTAGGCACGGATCGCATAACACCAGGGCTTATGGGAGCTGGTTCACGGACTCTGATTCTATATTCAAGGCTATCCTGTCATTCCTACAGGACATTCGGCGATCCACCACCTGCCGACGCGCCTGGTGGCTGCTCAAGCCTCAGAAAGGTACGCGTGGTTCCAGGTAGTTAAAATCATACTAAACAAAAAATCTAAACAAAAATAAAATCATTCGCCTTCCACTCCTCATATCTCCCTTCTCTCTTCTTATTGGATATGAATATCTTGTAAGTTCACTCTATTGGGCAGTAACGCCATCTCTCGTCAGTAGAGTTAATATAGATCAGTATCTTGAAAAACATGTATCTCAATAAATTATTCAAGTGAAGCTACAAATAGCAGAAGTGGGGAGAAGTAGTGTAGCCTTGTGGTAAGCCATCATTCCTCCGATCATAAGGTCAGCGGTTCAAAACCCAATCATTTTTGAGAAACCAGAAATGCATGTTGCACTTCAGCCTTCTACATGTGCATCGTGCAGGATTTTCAGACCCGTAGAAGGAGCTTGAGAGTTTCTTTGCTGCGTCACATGAATAAGTCTCATCATCTCTGAGATGTACTCTGAGAAATCACTTTTATCTGTGGCTATTAAAATATCTTGCAACGGCATTCGGTCATTTCGAGGCACTCTATTGTCAAGGTATGAATGGAGTCTTAGTGAAAAAAATATTTTATTCGAATTTATTTGCTTCAATTTAAAAATGTTTTGGAGATAAAATTTCAGTTGAAAGTTATGTTTCATTGCAAATTTAATATAGTATTATGTTTTATTATACGCCAACCGACGGCTGAGTGGTAACTGTTCCTGACTCCCGAGCTGTTGGTCCTGGGTTCGAATCCCGGTTCGGGCATGGATGTTCCTTTCATTCTTTGTTCTCTCTGTGTTTTCCTGTCCTTTCTTCTTTATGTATGAATGTGGCCCACCCTATATACGGGTTTGTGGTGTATGGCGCGGGTAAAGCTACTCGCCTCCTTGGTTCGTAGGTGCCCGCTGGGTAACGACAAATGAGTAGCAGTTTCTGGCCTTGTTGTGGCATAGGTTCCGTCACCCAAGGGTGCCGCCATTGGAAAAAAATATTTTATTATAGATAAAAGACTAACTTTCCCGTCCAACTGTGACAACCTAATAATGAAATACTTCTACTCCTCAGCACCAAGCTTCTTCTTGGATTACCTCAATGTGTGTTTTGATATGGAATACTTCCCAAAACATTTCAAAATTGCCAATGTTATCTTCTTCCTAAAGAATAATAAAAACCCGGCTGACCCCACCTCATATAGAGCAATTTGCCTCCGACCAGCTCTGGACAAGATTTTCGAAAGACTGCTTATAGATATACTAAAGCATCATATCCAAAACAGGCGCTTTATTCATCCAAACCAATTTGGCTTTTCCACAAACAAATCCACAGAACATGCACTTCAAATGACAATCACTACTATTAACCACAATAGAAAAAATAGCTTGTACACAGCACTGCTTAGTCTTGACATTAATGAAGCAATCGACTCCCTTTGGTATCCGCAACTGAACAAATCTTTACCACCCTAGATGTCCCAGGTAATTTAATCAAAACCATGCTCAGTTTCCTTGAAAACCGTTAAGTCCTCACCACCTTTGACGGTGGTTTAATGAAACAAAAACAAACCCAGGGCTGCGCACAGGGCTGTGTCAGAGGTCGCTTGTTGTTCGGGGTGTTCTGGAGAGTAGGTATACTTCCGTTGCAATGAGTGTGCTCACCATTAGGGCTAAGCTGATTTGCGATGCAGTTATTGCTATAGGTTGCTGATGCACGTGTAGTAGAATGTGTTTCTTTTACCTTAAGGGCCTGAATTAGGCTATCTGCTGCCTGGCGTAAATGTGCTGGTTAGGGCTTGTTCTTCGTAAAACATTGAAATCGTTGATGTAATGCAGAAACGGAGCGATTGATCCGACGTCCAAAAAGGGCATGATCACTGACTTTCATGTCAAGGCCAGAAGCATTTCCGAAACGGCTAACGCGCGGCGCTGACCTTGAGAAGGAGAAGGGTTGCTTTTCTCTATGTAACGGCGCAATCTGACGGGATCAAAGGTGGCGGTATTACCGCCACCTCGTCAGTCCGTCAAGTGACGTTACACCTCGTCAAGCACGTGATTAGGAGCGCGCTTTTTAAGACATTTTTAAAATATGAGTCGTGCTAAACGGTGGTGTTTTACATCATTCGCTATAGAAAATGAAAACGTTTTTGACAGCAACGTTCACCAGTATCTTGTATATGGTAGAGAGACTTGTCCGACTTCGTCTCGCCAACATTGGCAAGGTTATGTGGTCCATAAGAATAGGATCACTTTCACGGGTATCAAGAAGTGGATTCCAACTGGGCACTTTGAAAGAGCTAGAGGCACACCTGAAGAGAATTCGACATATTGCAAGAAGGATGGTGATTTCAAGGAGTATGGTAGAATACCAACAACTACGGGAAGAGCTGTTTCATTTGGAGATATTCTTAGTAAGGCTAAGGCTGGTGACATCACCGGTCTTGAGACCGATTATCCAGGCGAATATATCCATTATAAGAAAACTCTTGAAAGTCTTATTAAATGTGACATTGAAAAGTTAAGTGAGTCTTGTGGAGTTTGGATTTGTGGACCTCCTAGGTGTGGTAAGGATTTTGCTGTTCGTAATGAAGATTCTTTATATATTAAACCTTTATCTAAATGGTGGGATGGTTATAGAAATGAGAAATGTGTTTTATTGTCTGATGTTGAACCATCTCATGGTAAATGGTTAGGTTATTTTTTAAAAATATGGTATGATATATATCCATTCGTTGCTGAAATTAAGGGTGCTTCTATGTATATTAGGCCTAAAAAATGTATTGCACTTCAAATTTTTCTTTAGAAGATTGTTTTGAAGGAAATGTTTTGAGTGCTTTACAAGCACGTTTTAACGTGTATGATTTTTATCAAGATCCTCCTTTGATAAAGCAACGAATAAAAGTTGAAGCACCAATGCGTGTGTTATCAGTTTTGTCTGTGCATGAAAATGTACCTATTGTATCGACCAAAGTGACGTTACCGTCGACGTGTAAAGAAGCGTCTTCGTCGTCACAGGAGGCTGTGAGGGACACAGCGTTCAGACAGTTGCAAAATAGGATAAAAATTTTTACTTGTGATTATCAAGGAATTACTTTACGATGGTTTAACTTGGATTTAACAAAGTATTAGAGAAAAAATTTGTATATAAAATTATTTATAAAAAAATAGTCAAAACATTGTAAAATTTATATTAAGAGAAAAATTTCATATGTAAAAAAATACAAATCTATTTAATTTTCTAACATTATGAAAAGTTCTAAAAAACAAACATTTAAAATTTCTGAAAAATAAACACAGATATCCAAATGACATCCAATCAGATTTCATTTAGATATCTCATAGAGATCGTATTTAATTCCAAATGGATATCCCATGGATATCAAAACATCTCTGAGATATCTAATGAATATCTAACGTATATCCAAGGGTTATCCAAACTCTCTAAGCGACCTACACTAGATGTCGCAATATCCGAATATCCACTCGACATCTATTTGCTGCGACCCTTTGGATAACTGGTGGATATCCCGTAGATATTTGGATATCGTGGGGACATCTCGGAGACAAAACGATATCCAATAAAATATCTAGGACATATCTTTTAGACGTCGTGTGGATTTTTGTATTTGTTTGGGGAAAGACGCTCCCAGTCGACTTAAATTCGCATAGCCAAGGCATAGCGAGCTTGGCTTATCCAAATGTCATTAGTAGCAACAACAACATGACTATTGTAATTAAGGTTACAATATTTGATCTTTTCAGCTAGCTGCTTTTAGAATCAAAATTATCTTTACTGAATTTATTTACACTTTATGTTTTGCGTTTAACCGATGGCAGTTGGATAGAAACCAGTCCTAACTTTACCTGCAGCTACTAAAGTTTAACATTGCTGTTCATTCAACAGAATGAGATTAATTAATTTACGACACTTTCTACTTTTATGTGAATAGGTTTTCTCTTATTTAAAATGGCCTTTAAATAATACAAAACCAAACGTGCGAATTAAATCGCGATTAAAGTCAGCCAAAAATGAAAATTATTAATAATGAACGGGTTAAAATGTGTACGATATTTATATAATAAAAACGATAAATAACAGGTAATTTAGAATTTAATTTTCGAAAATAGCACAAATAACGGAATATATCTGTAAATTTTAAATCAGGATTAAGCATTTTATTCTGGGATAAAATCGTGCTTCCTAACACAATAACCATGTTTTTTCTTACTGTGAAATTGTGCGTGGAGTGCTAACTCAGTTGTAGACTTCTTATTGGCTGACTTGTGCAATTTGTGACGCCATTTAAAGCTTTGCATTCAAGTTCTGTGTTTGTTTACTCTGAAAACACTGAAAGAAATTTTAGTAATAATAGCGGATAAGTTTGTATACATTTGTAAATTGTATTAATAACTTTGCAATTTTTAATTGAACTAAGCAAATATTTATAAGTTTTGGGCTTTATTTATTTAATATCTTGTACCGTTTGCTAAGCTTAATCTTCATGATGTCAGTACGAGTTTCTAACCTTGACGCTATTGAGCCGATGGACTGGTTAATGTCTTTCTCTCCAAGGGTTCCGTCCTCCTCGATGAGGAAGAACCCATGGATTGGGAAACTTCAACCTGCGTGTCAGATCCGGACCCTTCTTTACAAATTCCATTAAAGACGGATATTATGACTAGGAGCAAGGCACTTCTCCTAAAACAATCTGTTACGGAGAGGAGCATTGTTCCAAAGTCGAAAATCCGTCGAAAATGGAACTTGTAAATGATGAGATTTGTCTCTGATACAATGTATCTCCATGTCTTTTGAAAGAGCTAAGCAAAAATTTATAATAGTACTGAAACGGCTTTTAACCAATAATTTTTTGTATCGAAAAATATTATCTTAAAGTTTCTTTCCGAATGTATTTAATAATACATTTATCAATATAAAATCTCAAACTTGGAATTCCGGACTTACATCAATGTAACCAAAAATGAGCCCAAAGCTTCTAATTTTTTATCATATTTCAAAAACTACGCCAAATTGCTGCATACCGATAATCGGCTTTATTGAGTGACCGTTTTCGAACCATAACTCTGAATGACCACATATTGCCCATGTTTTTTAAACTTTTATATAGGCAGCAGTTACATTATGTAACCTATTTATCATAGTAAAAATTATCGTTGAAATTAATATCATATTAATCTGGATAGAAATGCATATTAACTTTGTCTATGGCATGTAATTGAAAAGTCTGATTTTAAAATAATTTTTGAAATTTTCACTATTTAAATTTACATTTTGGTTTGTATTTTTCGTAAAAGTAATTTCTACTCCAAGTTAACAACTTATTTATTGCAAGCAAAAATAAATGCACTTATATTATCATATTTACAAATACTTTAATTTACAGTCATATGCTGAACAGTTCGTATTTTATTACCTGTATAGATATTACAGTATTTACGTATTATCCCATCGATCATATCTCAGAAAAAATGCATGTCGTCAATTGATGCAATTCATCACCATATAAATTTCAAATAAAGTTTTCACATATTTTTAAAAATGAAAATATAAGTAAAGTGTTCTGCTTTTTTTCACATTTTGGATAAAAAAGTTATTTAACTCTTAAAAATTCCACGACATTATTTTTAAGGAAAAAAAAGGACGACGGGATAATACGTAAGTACCGATACTACATAACTAATTTAGAAAAAATTATGTTGTGAATGTTGTTAAATTTATTCTGGCTTTAAACATAATATTGAAATATAAGTGCTTATGAAATTTGTGAAAGACTCTAACATGGGAATATTTGTAGAAATTAATTTCTTTTAAAAACTATTGGTACTATTGTTCGATAAATCCCATCCTTAACATGCGATGCATGAATAAAATATATTCACATTTACCTAATCAAAGTTTATCTTCCTCCTGTTAAAATGTCGCCATTATTAATCATTTAAATTGCATTAATAAAAATATTGATAAATATGACACAGTTTATAGTCTTTGGTTAAGTATAAGATGTAAGATATTGAATTTTAAGTTCCAGAGGAATTTTTTAATTATACAAGACTGTTTGTTAATAAGATTGAAATTAGGAATCATATTATACTAATTAAGGTATCGACAAATTATAACTCTGATTGTACTTTTAAAATTTTATAACATTATATGATTTGTTGCATTTCAGAAAAAAGTAATGTTTGGCACGTTTCAGTTTCTAAATGTAAATGTTGAGAAAATAATTCAGAAAAGTGTATCATAGATAAAATGCACTCGAAAATAAAGATGATTTTTCTTTAAGTGATTTTTGAATTAAATTTTATTCCATCCTGTCACACATTTTTAATATTAAGATTGTTATCACATTCTCATTTTTATTTAGTTGTGAATTTATCTTAATTATTTGTGTATTCCATAAATTAATGAAATAAATCTTCATTCTTTACTTTCTGTCCGGAAAATGATCTGTAATATGTAGTCAAAATTCTATTCATTTTATCAAAATAATAATTTGTTATGCATAATTCTGATACTTCTAATTTTTTATACATTTTTTTCATTTCATATGGGATTTTTAAAAATATTCATTAGGAAATAAATAAAATTAAGAATGATAATACGTTACTTAATAGAATGGTTATACATAATTTCAACATTATTTTATCTAAAATAAATATATGGTCTATTTTCAAATAACTTACAGATTACTTTTCAAGAATATGTTTACATTTATGATACAGCAAACACTTAGTTGAAATAAATGAAATTCCACCATTATCCTCTTCCTATACTCCCTTAATACGACTTTTTCTTATTCAATATTCATTTTCCCCATATTAACTTATTACACTTTTTATTTCTTATAAACTAACAAAATATTTCTCAAGATTTTTAACAGTTTTCTTGTCCACTGCAATTATACTCTCTTATAGGACAATAATTTTCATATATTTAAACTTTGTAACAGAAACCTATAATGTAATAAGTTAGTTTTAAAAAATTTTAGGAAGCAAAACTCAGATCGAAAATGTTTTCCTTTTCGCTATAAAGAAAAGAGAGATTTTGTAATAAAAACTAGAACAACTATATATTGTTTCCTATACCAGTACTAATTTGAATTGATAAAATAAATTAGACTTATTAACACACTCAGAAACAATAAGTTTCAATAGGACAATATTTTTTCAGTATATGGTTGTTACTCTGGAAATTGATATTTTTTTAGGTCAAAATATATTCATTTTTAAGAGAACAAAGCATAATTCATATTTAAATTTTATTACAGTCTGTTTTATTTTCAGTAATTAACAAACATTTCTCATATGAAGTTTTATGAATATATTGAAAAAATTTGCTTGCAGCAATTATATTAGTTATAAATAGTTTATTTCTTTGCACAATATTTTTACAGTTGGCCAGAAAAATGTATTTTATTAATTTAGATATATTAACAAGCGTATTGTATAATAATTTAAGTATATTGTTATACATTTTACGGCGAAGTTAAATAATTTGCGAAAGTGTTTTGAATATGCAATTATTTTATAAATGAGAAAGAGCTTTATGATATCAAGAATTTATTACTGTTTACAATGTTTTGTTCTTAAAATTAACTTATTAATCTTACATAGCATCTCCATAAAGTAACTCTTTTCAACTTAGTTAAATAATTGAAATTTTTTTAATTTACAATTTTTAGTTAAAATTATTACCTTAAAGCATTCTTAAGAAAACCTTCTTTAAAAGAGAGATTGAGAAAAAAAAGATTTTAAAATTCGAATGACTTTTAACTCTCGCTCAAATATAAAATACAGTAGATTTAACACATTGTTAACCCATTAATCAGAAATGGAAATTATTCTAAAGTCCTAGAGCTCTAACATAACTGAAATTCAAGCTAATTTTAAATAATTCCGTTGATGAAAGAAAATGGTCACCGAAAAACCCATTGGCCATTTTCTGTAATTTATTGTTTTACAAGAATTTTCGTTTAACAAAATAATTGATGTATAAAAAATATATGAGAAAGTAATAACTTCATTCAATAATTATATCTGGAAGAAAGGGGGAAGAACTCTGACAAGCAAAGGCAACTATTGTGCAGACAGGGAGATACGTTTGTAGATGTAGATGACTTTGTACTATACATCACTTATGACGACTTTTTATTATTAATCACAGGCGACGACATTTTGTTTCAATCACTGGCGACGACATTTTCTTCAAATCACTGGCGACGACATTTTATTAGTAATCATTGGTGACGACTTTTAACTATTCATCACTGGCGACGTCTTTCTAGCTTTAATCAATTTTGACTTTTTACTATTAATCATAGGCTATGACGTTTTTAATATTATTCATTGGTGAAGATACCATTCGTGTTTAATGGCGACTTTCTGTTATTAGCTGCAGTTGACAAATTATAGTTATCATAATGTGAATAAAATTAATATTATGGATTCTAGATGGTGAATTTTAAAAATCATCAAGGGTGATGAGAAGATGACTATTTATCATGTATGACAAAAGATTATATTTGTGGTATCTGAGGGAAAATCAAACATGGATAAAAGATCTGAAGCATTCTTTATGGATGACTGCCAAACACCATCCAATGGCTATCTCGTAACAATTAATACAGATATATCTGGCAGTGAATGATCAAATATGTAAAATATCCTATAGTTTCAATCACGAAAAAGGAATAAAAAACATATTCTACCATTGACAAGCGGCTCTATTAGGTTTCGATATTACTAATCCTCATTATTGAATGTGATGCTAGTTATATTCAAAAATTATTAAGAAGATTCAGAGAACAAAAATATAATACATTTTTACCTAAAATGTTTAAATTAAAATATCTCATTAGTCTGAAGTTGAGGTTTTATGATAATCTAAGAAAATGTTATATTTTCATAGAATAATATTTTTCACTTTTATGTAATTTTTTTTTCAAATAAGAGAACAACTTTGAATTTTTACCAAATGATTTCATTACAGCACTTTTAAAAACTTATTTACAATCAGATAACTATGTCTGTAACATGAAATAAATAAAAAAATTGCTAATTACAAAAAAAAATTAATGTCTTTCACATCATACTGTGTGAAAATAGTAGAAAGACAGTTCTAAATAATGAAAATAAATGTCTTATTAATAAGGAATTCTTCTGTCATTTGCTTTAGTTACTTCAAAAACTCTATTTGCCATTGAATCGCTATAAGTATTGAATTTTGGTTTAACAAAAATTGTCCGAAATACAATTCAAAGCTTCTCGAAGTTCGATCAAAGATTCACATTGCTTGGCTCCCGGCATAAAAATGTCGAACAATTACTGACCACATATATTAAAAAATTATTGATTTCTGGAGTTTTAGCAGGCTATAGCAAAACCCGAACATCATTTGTTTCAAACCTAATTTTTAACACCGTCGATCATGTGAATTGATGCTCCATATTGCTGAAATATCCAATGTTCTCTGCCTAGCTCAGCGCCATAGCGCCAGAAGCTCTGAGTTAAAAATTTCAATATAATTTGCATGTCTCTGTCTTTCATTTCGAAATACTAGATTGGTCTTTCTAACGTAGCCAACAGATATCCAAACCATTAAACTACCTACTCCTATCTGGTTGAATAAGTTTCTTCTTGTGTACCCAGACAATCCTAATAATATTGACAATCGTCTTGGCAATCTAAATTGAACTTTTTTCATCAGAATAAACTACTGAAGTTCATTCGAGTTCCAAATCATGTGTTCTTTGGCCCATAGTAGCTGATATTCAATGTGTCTTTCGTTCCATTTCAGATGGTGCTTTCTTTCCTTAAATATAAACGGATCTGTTATCTAGTTGTAAAGTGTTCTTCTGGTTGAATCTGTGATTCCAGATGGCTCTTGTGCTTTTCCAATGCTTCTACAATTTTTTTAAAGTTCTTTAGGGATTTTTTTGATCAGTTAGTGTCAATTTTTTGTTTGCCAGAGTTTACTTTCCTTTGACTCTTTGGATTTTTCAAAAAGTTGAAACAGCGTTTGGACTGATGAGTAGATGCCTCGCAATATATCTTACACCTTCCTTTCATCTTTATGTGACAAAATTTGGCCTTTTTAAAATTCGCTTAAAAGTTTTCTACTAGGCATTTTAACTGTAAAAAAATTGAGGATTTTTTCTTAACAAAATATATCTTTTGAAAGAAGGACAGTTTAAAATAACAATATTTTCAGCATATTAAACTGCTACAGGCTTCAAAATGAGAATATTTTTGCAGGTGTCCTTTCTACTTTTTTCACAGACCAAAAATCTTTAAAATCCTATTATATAATATTCCTATCGAAAAATCTTATTTTCTTAAAGGAAGATATTATTAAAATATTTTCTTAAATAAAATAAAACTTATTCATTGAAAAAATAAAAGAAAAATTATATTAATAAATTTAAAAAGAAAATTTACGTTAATTGTGCAAAAATATCAGAATTAATTCAATATTAGAATTAATAATCCGATAGATAGTGATTTTGGTAATTTATTTTGTTGAAAGAAGCTTGAATGTGTTAGAAATTCTTAGATGTTTTTTAAAGTAACTGCAGACTATAAAATTTTATTTTTTCAGTGTTTCCAGTTTGTTGTATTCTTTCATTATGCCATGGTCTGTTTTTAGCTATGCTACTTTTGGTTTTTGTTCATTTAAGAAACGTATCTCTTACATTCAAGATAGGGCAGCAGAACTTTAGGCAAATGAAAATATTTTACGCTTTGAAAAACAAATAAAAATAAAGAGAATTAATGAATTTTTTCCAAGCATTCCATCAAAAACATTATTTTGAAATAGTGATACTGTTATATATTCTTAAATGTTGTTTATGATTCCGGAGCATTTTGAGCATATTAACAGCATAATTTTTACATACTTAATGATATTAGAATCTTCACATTTTGTAAGTTTAAATTAGTTAAATTTTAATTAATTTCAATAATTTCATTTAATTAGCATACATTCCAAATAAGAGGAGGCAGTTTGTAACACTATTTTTTCGAGGGAATAAGCGAATCATTAGAGCCGATTCAATGGTGTATTGTAAAACCTGTATAGTAATATTCTAGATAGTGACATGTATTAATATAAAAAGATCAAACAGTAATGACTACATACTTGTAACATGCTTTTACTCCCATTTAATATCAAAAGGGAGACAAACTTATTTACTTTGTTCTCAGTGTTTGAGCAGAGGAAACAACAATCATTGCTCATTAGCATAAAACGTTCCTTTATACTCCATGGAAGTAAATACTAAATATTAGCAGTATTTGTCATAAACACTCTCTAATTAAATGACTACAATTCAGAACTTTGAGTGGACGTTTATAAATATTACATAATAAAGAGCGTTTTGTCAGCACTATAATGAGAAATATTTAGAATTGTTGATTCATTCTGGAAATGTTACTAACACATATTGCTCTTAATTATGGAATAAAAAGCAAATTTTGTTGTGTGAAAAAGTGGACTTTGGGCAGTTTTTGCGACACCACTTAAAAAAAACGCATCTGGATTCCTACCTCTTGGGTGATGTGGAAAAGGAATCAATTTCTGTTAGCTTACTCTGCTCAAACATGTAGCTAAGTTTATATTTGGGAGTTAACTCATAAAAACAACACATTATAGGGAAATATTGAAATGATTTACTGTGTCCTTACACTTAAAAAAACTGAATACTTTTTAAATCTCAGTATTTGTTTGATTTGCCTGAATCATTTACAATCCCTAATGAATTTTGTTTGGATATTTATTTGAAAGAAACGTGTTTGACACTCATTACTAAATTACGTCTTAAATTACAAATAAATACAAGCATATTAAAATAATTTTATTTAACTAATGGTAAAAATAACACATATTTGTAATTAAAACTATTCAATTAAGTAATATAGGATTATTTCTTGTTTCAAGCTACGCAAATTGGAAAGATTTAGGAAAATAGAATTAGACTTTAATTTAGTATTACGGTCAATGTGTTGTCGGAAGGCGGAGAGATCATAGCTGTGTGAGTTTCATTTGCAATATTTTTGTGGAGTTTTAAAAAGGGAACTAGTGTATTTTTATAAATTATATGAAAAACAAAAATGGAAACAGGAAAGTTTACTGGAACGATCTTCTATGATTTATGACTTTTGCCGATAGGTTGGATCCAAATATGTTTTAACTACTTTAAATTGTGATTTTCCTTAAAGATGCGCCAGTTTACGTGTTTATTTTATTCAGCTTATTTTGCCAGCTGAACCAGTGTTAGTTTAGTTTGTGTTTATAAATGTCGCTCGTGAAATCATTTTTTTAACCTAATTTTAATATCGTTATTTTAAATGTTGTTTAATCTTTTACGGTAATGTATTTTAAAATTAGGAATTTATCAAGAAATGACCAGGCTTCAATTACAATTACGCAAAAATAAGATAATAATATTCAAAAACGAGTGTTCACATCATAAAATTATTTAATTAAAGAGTAGTTTAAATCTAAAATGGTTCGTGTTCATACCAAGAAGTTAAAGGTGTGAACCCGAAATATGATTCAATAGGTCGCGCATTTTATTCAGGTTTTAGGTTGTTTCAAAACACTAAAGAAATAGGTCATTTATTTCTTTATAGTGTTTTGAAACAACCTTTGTAAAGTCTTGTAAACTATATTTTTAAATTTTTTATTTAAATTTTTTGCTGCCTGTTTAACACCATTCTCTACAAATTACTTTATCCCCTGAAATTATTCTATATATTAATAGCTACATTTTTATTTTTGTTTACAAAACATTTTGTGTGTGTATTTGTGTTTTTTATCATTGAAATATATGTAAAAAATAAAATTTCGCTGATATACCGATCGCCGATATAGCGAAGTGGTATACGTTTAGCGGAAAATTACTTTTCATATAAATGAATCTGAATAGATATGTATTTAAAAATTGTTTTCTACATAGAAAATTGAAAAAAACATATTTCATATTTTTAGTTAGCATCATTTTTCTTCATTTTGTTTACTGTGGTTATAGTGAATATAATCATCCCAAGTAAACAAAAGCTTAAAACAGAAAATTGAAATAAATTAGATCTTTATTTCCTTATCTTCACCAAGAACATTTACCAAATATGAGCTAATGCGGTCTAGATTATGTTAGTATGGCACTGTAAGGTGCAGCTCTTTCTTTTCAATATCTGACACATTTCCACACAGAATGTGTTCTGTCATGTTGAGATTACAAATATCATCTTGTTCCGCAAAACAAGGTGGAGAAGAACAATCTGGAGCAAAATATACTTAAAAACTATTGACCAAAAGATGAGGAGCTTTTTTTCTGCATGTGTAATTGTTAGAGAGAGTTCGGGGATTTTCAAAGTTTCCTCCCTGGAAAAAAAGTGTGAAACGTCCTCCTGAAGAGCCTGACGTGGCAGATGCTCCTGATATCCTCCGACTGTTGTCTAGCCCGCAGCAAGGCAATACATTTTGTTAAATGCTCTCACTCCAGGTTGAATTATTATCCTTAATTATTTTCATGTATTAATTTTATTTGTAATGTTGATTTCTCTGTTGTCCATTTTTACAAATATTTGTCTTTTTTTCAGTGTTCTGACTAAGAATCGGATGACTTTATTTTTCGGTTTCTCAAATAATATACAATTGTATCATTAAGTTGGAAAACATATCTTTCCGTTATTTTAAATGAGTCACGGTGGTCTGATTCGTGAGGCCGTTTGTTCTCTTTATCAGAAGATTCTGAGTTCGAATCCCGACACAACTGAATCTCCGTCAATCCAAAGAATTTGCCTCTTTCCCTTTACATACTGCGTACTGGGTAGCCTAACCTCTGAAGGCCGCAGTAAGGCTTCTTAGCACCGAGGGCATAAATTGCTTTCCGGGAAGATTTTTCTTGTATGGAGGATCGAATTCACTTGTGCCAAGGTGAAAACACAGACAAGTCCTAAGCCGTAACCACAACAGACGTGCATGAGAATACAGATGCGCAGTTCAACAGTGGCTGGGACCGAACCCGGTACTTTACGTTCTGCAGACTGCTGTGCTATTACTAAGCCAAAGTTAGATCATCAATTTAACTTTTATATAACACTTTCCTTCTCAAATGTTTTCATATTAATAAATATATATCTAAAATACTGTGATAAACTGTCCTATACTTTCGAAATTTAACTAGTGTTGTTGTTTTCCTATGACACTTGGACAAGCCAAGGTCGCTTTTGCCTTTGGCAGTGGGAATTAAGTCAATAGGGAGCGTCTTTCATTTGGATCAGAGCACCACGAAGGTGAAAGTACGACTTTGCTCTTTTTAAGGTGCCTCGTCATTTTGAACCACGGTCAGGTGACGAGGCCACACCTGAGCTGGCACCCTCCTCTCCACATCCACGCCACACCAGCGGAAGGACTTTGGACGTCACAGATTAACATGGACACGTCCCCAACCCACGGAGTTCCAGCTACCCAGTGAAGGAGAGTACACCGTGGTCACCCTCCCAACCACTGCCCGCGGCAAATGATGCTTCACTTTGCTGAGCTTACGGGAAGCGGCGTGAAGCTACTCAGCCACTGGAGCTCGAAATTTAACTATAAAATGGTTGATTTCCTTTTTGTGTTTTTGTTGCAAACGTACGCATGCATTGAACAAATGTAAAGGGGATTGTCGAAACATTGTTTTGGCAATACCAAAATGATTCCTGATTCATGCAAAAGGTAATTCGAAACATTTCCTTCGCGAATAGAATGAGTCGATGGGGCCAATTCATCACGTTTTGTTTCAACGTGCAAGTGGGCCAAATCAAAATGAACCGCTTAGGATTTAATGAAAGTGATGAAGAAGTATCTTGGAGAATCTCACTTAGGCTTAATAAATGTAAATGTTTACTTAAATAATAACATTTGAATTTTCGCGGCATACTTATTATTCACGTTTTTTATTCCTTCATTTTCAGAGCGTTTTAACATTTTTAGAACACACATTTTCTGTAACCTATCTGATATATTAACTTGCAAAAATAATTTGAAATAAACTTTATAATTTTAAAAATAATTAGAAATAAACTCTAGCTGTACATCTTAATACTCGGCGATATATTTCTTCGCGAAAATGGTCAGGAAATTTCGACTTCTATTTGCTGTGTATTTGAAGAAAAGCTTGAAATCGAAATATATATTTCACAGTATAAATACTGCAAAAAATCTTGATCCCTTTACTTACAGATGAGTCAGTACAAAATGAATTTGTCTTTCGAGGAAAATTTTTTATTGCAAACCAGTATCCGCTGTTGAAAACTAAATAGAACTTTAAGTAAAGAAAATTTTTAGGCTTGTAACGTGTTTCTGTGGCACTAGCATATTTTCATGTACCTAATCCAGATTTTTGCTCTACTTGCTGACTATGAGAAGCCATGTCTGCATCATTTAGCAGCAGAGGAGCCCCAATACTTTGCCTTCCACTCCCATAGGTATCATTTCACTTGGAAGACATTGCGACAACGATCTATCCGACTTTTTCTAGCGGTCTTTAGAGAGCAAGGTGAACCTTCAGTTAATCCGAGATTCTGGGGATGAGAATGGCACTTTCACCAACCATACCACCGCGGCCTTACTTGTATTGTTAAAAATTGGAACGAAAAATATGTATTCGAGATACGACTCAACCCCTAGTTGCTCATTATATTCATGGCTCTTTCCGCAATATCGGCCTGAGCGTTTGGCTTGCCACGGGCTACGAATGTCAGATTGACCCCTCCCCCAACTGTCTCATTGGATTGCTGGAGTTCCCTGAGTTGGGGACAAGTCTATTTTAATTTGTGACATCAAAAGTCCTTCCACCACTGTGGAGAAGAAGGTGCAATCTATGGTGTTGACCTCGAATCCTGATCATGTTTCAAAATTAAACGGCGCTTCAATATGAGCTAAAAGCATTCTGGAATAGAGCTCCGAGACTTTGCATCTTTTAAAGACATCTTGCTGTTATCCAGTTTTGTAGAATTCATGTGGTGATGCAATAATTTGACGTCATGATAAAGTCCATCACAAGAAACAACAAATTATGTACAAGTAGCTATAAATTGAATTAAGTTGTCAATAATCGTAATAATAACTAGCGAAAGCCATGAAAATTGAATGTAAAATGATTGCTAGAAATTTAAATGCATTGTTAAATATTTGTGTGCTTATATATTCAGTAGTTTTATGAGATGGAAGGATGTCCAAGGAATTGGTGTTTCCTTTATATTTTGCTTATATATGCTGTAATTATTTGTTTTTATATATTCATTATAAATAACCATTGTATTGTTATTTGTCGTCATTTTTTAGAGAAATAGATAATGCATAGGACATTAGGTGAGTAGTATATTTTGATTTCCAACGAGAAATCACCCGAGGATAAGAATGATTTTTCTCCAATTATGTTAGCAATTTTTGAATAGCGCTTGAAAGAAACTTTTTTTCCAGTTTTATGAAAAATTAAAGAAAAATATATATTATTTTATTTTTCCATAAAACTAACCGTTTCAACTAAGACATTATTCGAACATCACCATGAAACTTATTTATTAAAAAATAGATTGTCGAATATATTATTTTTATATTCATGGGTAATAACATACTTAAGTAGTGCATATTCGATCCTTGGATACACTTTACGATAGATAAAATAGGTGTCAAAAATGATATAATTGCTAAGTTTTCAACTGTACCTAAATCTGAAAACTCATTTGCTCAAAACCTGAAATCAAGTTTTTTTTTTTTTTTTGAAACCTTTTAAATTTATTGCTGCAAATGAGTGGCAAAAATGTCGCAAATGAATACGAGTGTGTGTTTTTATGTACTTATTTTATAGTTATCAGTCTTTTAAAAGGTCTAAAGACATGCTTTTTTAAAACATTTTCCCTTCTGTTGAGCGTAGAAACAACATCCGCGCTATTACATACTTTTAAGATTCCATTTCACCGATTCCGTTATTAAATTGAACTTACGGGGATTTTAATTTTTCAAGTTTCACCTTGATTTATTTATACTTTTATATTGCGTTAGAATCGAGTTGGGCAGCGATCATTTCGTTAGTATTTATATTTTCTCATTATTCATGTTATCTTTTTTTCCAAGTTTTTCAGAATAGTTGTAAGTAGAAATTGAGCTCTCTGGATTACTTTCTCTACCAATTATTATATCGTGAAATGGTCCCTTTCTCAGTGATTATTTCATGCGGATTGATTTATTTCACTTTTTTTTATTAAGTTGGAAATTCGTTGTAATGAATGATATACTTATGAATTGAAATATTTTGTGAATATTAATTTAGTTTTTTCATTATTTTGCACTGTTTTATTGATTTGTTGCATTTCTGCATGTTTTTGTTGCAACTTTTATTTTTCCTATGGTTGAAAACCAAAGTGAGGTCTCTCCAATCACTGAGCAATGTGACTAGTATTTGGAATCAAAACTGCGGAAGAATAGAAATCAGCGAACAAGTGAAACCACGAATATCTGCTTCAAAATTCCCGCCAAAAACTGTAGCTGAACTAAGTGCAGCTCGAATAAAGGACTCACTTTTGGCCCAGCTGCCGAGGTTTAAAGACGTGTTTATACTTCGCTCGTAAACCGGTCTCAGCTGATCGCTCTCTTAGCCGATGGCCGCGGAAGGCGGCTTGCCCAGTCGACCCCTCTCGGGTCCCTCTCTGCTTTCACCGGCTTCTGCCTGCACCTCCTCGGAACCTTCGATTTCATCACAGGATCTTGCTGAAGGTTGCCATATGGATACCTCAGTGCCCTCTCCTTTGGAGCGGAGCACTGAGTGTGCTCCGATTCAGCAAACCACTATGGAATATTGTGTTAGTATGTGTCCCGGTAGCAGTGTTAGTGAAAATGTAAGCCCGGTTAAATCCAGCGTTTCAACAATGGAGGAACTAAATTCGTGTGATAGTGCTATCAAAGGGCTAGTGCCAAACCTAGAGGCTTACATGGCACTAGACCCAAGTGTTCCGATAACCAAGCTCCGAAGATGTAACATGCTACGAGAAATGTCAAAACACAGTGAGCTGCTGGAAATGTTTGCTTCTGCCCAAAAACGGTTAATGGAAGGAATGGAAAAATCCAACCCGAAATATCAACAAAATGCCCATTGGACTTTCCAAAATCACCTCTACCAGAAGGCATCAATTGTATCACAACAAATTAGAGGTAAGTGCTCTCAATTGGGATATTGCCTAATATCAAATTGTACTCTGCATGACTCTAAGACTGTTTCATCTGATAGTGATGTAGACTTAGAACAGAATTCAGTTAATGCTAATATTAAAACTGTTAAAAAATTAAAAAATATTAAAATTGTTAAAAAATTTTCCAAAAATACTAAAAATAAAACGAAATGGTCAATCCTTTCTAATAATGTTAATAATGCTGTTGCTGCAAACAAAAGTAAACAAACTAGAATTTCTAGTAATAACTCTACTGATATAGATGATAATTTAATAGAAAAGATAAGCAATAGTCAAGGTAATAATCCATCTACATTTAATTCTTATGTAACTTCTAATAATATTTTGAGTAATCCTGGTAATGCAAATGTAACTAATAACCCAGTAATATCCAACATACCTTACTATGATGGTAATATGTTTAATAACAATAGTACTTGTGTTACAAATGGTAAGGATGGCTCAGATATAAATTTTGAAAATCGTATATCACATAACGTAAACGATGGTTTAACTAGTAATTGTATTTCTATTAATAATGATGTTATTACTGTCCCAAACAATATTTACTATGTAAATGCTAACAATGGTATGATTAATAGTGCAAATAATAGTCTAATAAATAGTAATTCTGTAACTGTTTCCAATGATATTGATGAAAATACTGCTTATTATAATATGCAATTTCCAATGTTAAGCTCTGGACAGGCCCCGGTGTCTACACCAATTAAAAATAAAAGAATGATCAACAGTAATAGCGACGAGGAAGGCTTTACTAGGCCCAGGAAAACAGCTAACATTAAAGCTACTCTGGCAGCCCCCCTTACTAATATTAGCAATAAATTTAATGTGTTAGACAATGCTGACTCCATCCAAGAAAACAATGCAAACACTGACCCAACTCCTTTCAGCAGTCAGCAGAAGGAAAAAATTCCACCCATCTTGGTGAAATACGAGGAAAATTTTAACGTCCTAATTAACCAGCTAAAAACAAATATTGATAAAAGCATTACTGCAAAACTCGCAGGTGAATATCTGAAGGTTTTTCCTTCTACATCTGATTCCCATAGAGCTATTACAACCTATTTAACTGACAACAATATTGAATGTCTTATTATCAAAAATAGACTTGACAAACCAACAAAGGTGGTCATTAAGGGACTCCCCCCACCACCTCTACTGATCTCATTAAAGAGGAATTGATGCTTAGAGGCTTTGATGTTGCTACTGTAACAGTTATGAGAAAGCACAGAAAGAAGGAGCCTATCCCATGCTTTCTGATCACCCTAATCACAAATGAAATTGCTCCAAAAATTTATAATTTAAAAGATCTTTTGAATTTAATAATTAAGGTCGAAAAATATGTAAACACCAGGCCGGTCCAGTGCTACAACTGTCAGGGATTTGGTCACAATTCTGCCGTTTGCTTTTTGAAGCCAAATTGTGTAAAGTGTGGAGCTAAGCATGCTTCTAGAGACTGCCCCCATCAAAAATTAGACAAACCAAAATGCTGCAACTGTGGAAATAGCCACACAGCCTCCTATGGAGGCTGCTTAGCAAACCCAGTCAACAGAAGCAAGAAAATTCAAGTAACTCCTAACACTGCTAGTAACTTTACTAAAAAAGGCCTCTCATTTGCGCAGGCCGCCAGAAATAACAACGATAAACAAGAGCCAACTCCACCTACATCGAACCCGCAAACCACAACAGACTTTAGTCAATTTGAAAACATTAATATAATTATGAAACTACTCAAAGAAGTTAACTCAATTTTTAAAGCCTTTCCTGCCCTCATGCAGGCTGTCCCAATCTTAGAACGCACTATTAATCCAACGGACAAAGTGCACATTTTACTAAAAGCCCTAAATATTAACGATACCAATAATGACAGTTAAGGAATTTAACAACATAAAAATAATGATTTGGAACGCCAATGGCATACTTACTAAACTTACTGAATTAAAAAATTTTGTGTCAAACAATCATCCTGACCTTATCCTAGTACAGGAAACCCACCTGATGAACTCTTATATGGTCAACATCCCCAATTATGCAGTGTATAGAAATGATCGAACCAGCCAGCAGGGCGGAACGGCCATATTTATAAAAACAAAAATCCCTCACTCACACATACCAACACCCAGGCTCCATTTTGCAGAAGCCACAATTGTTAAACTGCATTTTTCAAATAATGGTGACATTACAGTTGCATCGCTGTACATCCCCCTAATAATCCCCCCAATGCAGCACTCTCGATGGATCTAGAAACCTTAGCTTCACTAAGCTACAAAATTATTCTAGCTGGCGACCTCAATGCCAAACACCCAAATTGGGACTGTCCCTACAAGAATAAATCTGGACGCACGATTGCCTCCCTAGTTCAAAATACTGAATTCAACATATACAGGCCAGACAAGCCAACACACTATGGACAAATACATGGGAACTACATTGACCTCATGCTGTCCAGAGGAGTCCAATCACCAATGAAACTTTCTACTGTTGAAGACCTCCAATCAGACCACTACCCGGTGTTAATCTATTATGGCCACTCCACACAACAGGGAAATGAATACCACACCACTTACCATAACTGGAATGTCTTTAGAAATGTCATTAACAACTCCCTCTCACCTAATTCATTAAGCCCCATTGTTACTGAAGATCAAATTGAAAATAAAGCAGAAGAACTAACAAAAATAATACAACAAGCTCTTGATACCAGTAAACGCCTGAAACCCACACAACCAACCAATTTTCTTCCCGAAAACATCATTAACTTAATTAAAACTAGAAATAGACTTCGCAAGCAATTTAATAGATATAAAACGACTGAATTAAAAACCCAAATAAACGCCCTTAAAAGAACCATCAAAAATGAAATTGATAAACACAACTGTAATAGCTGGAACTCCTATCTCACTAATTTAAATGTTGAAGATGGCTCCTTCTGGAGGGCAGTCAAGAAAAGAAAAACAAAGAAGGGCGTACTTCCCCCCTCATGGACGGCCCCAGAATGGCCATTACAGTACAAGAGAAAGTAGAAGCGCTTGCAAACTCCCTCGAGGAACAATTCCAAGAAAACACAACCGACGATAACACAAGTATTCGTAATGAATCCTATGTTAACTTTCTCGTTAGCTCCTACTTCCGTCACAATAATTTTACCCCCCAGGATACTCAGACAATCAATGCCTCAGAGGTGGAAGAGGTTATACAAAAACTAAAACCCAAAAAGAGTCCGGGCTACGATCTTATAACTAACAAGGCGATCAAGCAAATCCCAGTTACTGCAGTATGTCTACTCACTGACATAATCAATGCCATAATTAATATTGGACATTTTCCCACACTTTGGAAAAAGGCAGTAGTCATTCCGATCTACAAACAGGGAAAAAACAGAAATCTACCCTCCAGTTACAGGCCAATATCCTTACTGCCAACGATGGCCAAAATAGCTGAAAAGTTCATTCTGAATAAACTGTTAGATTTTGATGCCCAGATGAGCATCATAATCCCTCAGCAATTTGGTTTTCGGAGGAAACTATCCACATCCCACCAATTGCTCCGGGCAGTGGAGAAGATAGCAAAAGGTATTGCTAACAAAAAATCTACTGGAGGAATTTTTCTGGACATAGAAAAAGCTTTTGACCGTGTTTGGCATCAAGGCTTACTATTCAAATTAATTACTTACAACTTCCCTCCCATTCAGATCAAACTCATAAGAAACTACCTAACTAATAGAAAATTTACCGTAAGGTTTGATAATGTTTACTCCCAGGAAAAGCCCATATTAGCAGGCGTCCCACAGGGATCACTGCTGGGCCCATTCCTATTTAATGCCTTCATCAATGATATTCCGCAGAGCCCTAATACTATGCTCTGCCTGTTTGCGGATGACACTGCCATATTAACCACAAATAGCAATCACAAAACACTACACCAACACTTATCAGAACACCTGAAGGTAATAGAAGAATGGCTTGTTAAATGGAAAATAAAGGTAAATCCGACCAAGTCCCAGGCAGTTCTTTTCACAAGAAAAATGTTACCGTGTGAAAAGGTCAAATTAGCGGGAAGAGAAATTCCCTGGGCTAGTAGGGTTGATTACCTTGGACTCACTATTGACAGGAGACTAACGTGGAAAGCCCATATTACTAAAATCAAAAATAAATTCATAGCAGCTAAAACTACCCTTTATCCACTGCTAGCCCCCAAGTCAAAACTCTCGCTAACAAATAAACTCCTAATATATAAAGCCTACCTCAGACCGATAATAACCTATGCTGCTCCAATCTGGGGAGGAGCAGCTGATTCAAATATCAAAGTCTTAGAAGCTCAGCAAAGCAAAATACTTAGACTTATTACTAACTCAGAGTTTTACTTTAGAAACCACCAAATTAGAGAGAACTTGGGAATCCTGTCCCTAGCCCGCTACCTTAAATTTCTTGCATTTAATTTCTACCATAAATTATACACAATCAACAATAGTGAGATTCAGGGTATTGAACTTTACAGTCCTTATGACCTAACGCATTTCCATAGGCCCAGAGCAGTGTTGAGAGTAAAACCTCTCACCAATATCTCCATTTATTCAAATAATTTCAAACGGAAAAGAAAGAAGAATAATAATTAATGGAAATCATATCTCTACCTAAATAAAATCTTGTGAGAAACCACATTGTAAATAAATCGTGTGGAACCTGTAAATATCTCAGTTTTATGTAATCTTAAGCAACTATGGATATGTATCATTCTTTGTCCTCCGTTGTAAATATTCTAACGGAACTTTGTGTTTATCAAGAATTATTGTCATCAACCTGTGTTTTTCCTTTGTAACTCCTTGGTAAATATTTTAACGGAATTTGTGTGCTTCAAAGAATTATTGTATTCATCCTGTGTATTCTCCTTATATTTTCCTACGTAAAAAATTTTATATGGATTTTATGTGTACAAAGAATTATTGTCATCATCTAAGTGTCTATTACTAGGATTACTCAATTACTTAGTCCAAAAACACAAGTCATGCAGAGTGCATCCAGTGGGAGCACTTACCTCAATAGTTTTGTATTATTCATTATTGTATCTTTATTTCTGATTTTTTAATCACCAGGCCAAGACTATCCAAGGACTCCAATTCATTAGAAAACGAGGTACATGGCCGGAAGGCTACAGACCTCCCTCAATTCCAGACAAAAAAAAAAAAAAAACAAGGTTACCAGTATGACGTCTAGCTCGCCACCTTTCCACCTACTTCGTTTCCAAAAGAATGAGCGCGATGTGCTGAAAGTGGGAGGGGGGGGGAGTGTCAACGGGAAACCGCAAACCAGCATCCATCACGATTCAACAATTTCTTGTACGGCAGGGAAAAGCCTTGGTAAAAATAAATAGTTAAAATCAAACACTGCAAACTGTTAATAATGAGATATATTTTTAAATGTACCACTAGGAACTGCTAAAACAAAACTAGTTATATTAATGATGGCAGCAATTGCTGTCAAAATTGGTTTCTCTTTTCAGCTCTCTGCCTTTTTGACATTAGGAATAAAAACTGTTTCGTATTTCAAATAGTTTTTGAACATGGAATTCATTAAACGTCCACTCACAAGATTTCAAAGCACATCCAACGCAGAAAAAGTTCTGTAGAAATGCAGACATTATTTGGGATGAAGGCAGATTGGCGTAAAAAACAAAACTGCTCAAATCTCTCGATGGATATTCTCAAGCTTCATGCGCAAACATTTGATCATTTTGATCTGCATTAATATTAGTTGCGGAAGAATTAGTTCAGAAAGTAAAACTTTCTGAAATTCTATGATCGTCATCAACGAAAATAATAAATGTTTAATAGAATATTCTACTTTATTGTCAATACATAGTGACGTTCAATCTAGGAAAATAATTTCAATAGTTTTGAATTTTATTATCGTTTTCACATATTTTTTTCATCTATTCTTCAAACTACAGTCAAATATGAATACATTTTAACTGCTCACAAACAAAACACCTTTAACATTTTTACATTAATATATAGGAAAGCGGTCCAAGTCGCTGTGACCAAGTTGGTTGGTGTGCTGGTCTCATCATTGGAAAGTAGGGAATTAGTACCCAGACTTAATCGAAAATTTATCATCTTCACTAATGGCGGCTGAGGAACAGTCAGTAGGTCTTGGTCGCAATGTCTTCCTAGTACAATGATACAACTGAAATAAGTGGTGAATTATTGGGGTATATTCTAATCCTAAATAAAGATGAGTTACTTTTAGTAGTTTCCACCTCTCTGGTAAAGACCAACTGTTGGCTAGGTAGAGATCTTATTTGACTAAATATCCTTTATATTTTGTAAATTAAATATCCAATCCTTCAACATGTTCTGTTTTGGAACCACTGTAAAAGGTGCAAAAATATCTGGCTTCTTCCTTAACAGCCAAGTGCAGCTGTCCTTGTAGGGCTCAACAGATTATCGAAAAATAAGCTCTCTTGCGGGTGGATTTTCACGATAGAAATTACTCTGGCCTGGCTGTCCCCTTCGAAATCTTTGGTTCGATCTAAACCACTGCTGACCACTGAACGTAATATATAATTTTAAATTCTACAATCATGTGTTTCGTTTATGTGCTTTGGAAATTTTTTTCCTAGTGAAACGGTAATAGGGCTCATCTTTCTGTTAAAATTTCTCCCGGAAGGCAAAATACTGTGTGGACGCCAAAATGAAGTTCAACAGATTTCGGTAGATAGGCTTTCCATTTAGCGTTGCCAAAAATCCATAACTTTTATAAAATTACATGAGATTTATTTTTTTTATCAGCATGTGAAAAAAATTGATTAATAAAGAAAATTATAAGCATTTAAGAACATTTTTAGATTATTTACATGAATATAATCAAGGTTGCACAAAATTTTTCCACGAGAAATTTTCTTCTTAAAAACTTGTGATTTATTGTTTTTAATTAATGCGAATTCTAGAAGCTTTTTTTTTTTTGGTCTGGAATTGAGGGAGGTCTGTAGCCTTCCGGCCATGTACCTCGTTTTCTAATGAATTGGAGTCCTTGGATAGTCTTGGCCTGGTGATTAAAAAATCAGAAATAAAGATACAATAATGAATAATACAAAACTATTGAGGTAAGTGCTCCCACTGGATGCACTCTGCATGACTTGTGTTTTTGGACTAAGTAATTGAGTAATCCTAGTAATAGACACTTAGATGATGACAATAATTCTTTGTACACATAAAATCCATATAAAATTTCTTACGTAGGAAAATATAAGGAGAATACACAGGATGAATACAATAATTCTTTGAAGCACACAAATTCCAATAAAATATTTACCAAGGAGTTACAAAGGAAAAACACAGGTTGATGACAATAATTCTTGATAAACACAAAGTTCCGTTAGAATATTTACAACGGAGGACAAAGAATGATACATGAGCCCTAATACTATGCTCTAGAAGCTTCTGCTAAGAGACGTGCCTTAAGTGACTCAGAGAGCCAGCCGGGGAGGAGGGATAGGGCTCAAGGACAAAAATGTTCTCTTGATTCTAAGGTGAGACTATGTTGACAGGTACCAGCATAGCGACACAGATAACAGCATGCTGATGACAATGTGTTGAAAATATGATGCTGACTATGCAGTAACAACATTATGGTGATAAAATGGTGATGACAATAGGATTTATAGTGATAATGTGACAATAGGATCTTGTGACTGGTCACATTAAGGTGACTAGTGGCCACATGGTATATGGTCCTGTCAAACAATATTATATCTGGAAAAAATATGGTATGACAGTACACAAAATAAATAATGTCTATTATTGGACTCTGAGCTTTTGGATGCAGGATTTTCATTCTCGGGAAAGAAATCGATTCATACCTTGAACATATTGCTTTAGAAAAAGTAGTTTCCTTGAGAAGAAATTCGAAAACTTGTAAAATATAAATGAGTAATACATGGTTATGACTTATAAAAATTCCATCCACATGAACCCAAGTTAAAAAAATGGTCTCCTCCTCCCAAGGTTTATCAATATTTCTGCATGCATTTTTCAAAGATTTCTATAGGACTGATTTTTAATGACTTTACAAAGCATTTGATAATTTCGATGATGCTTGTTTTTCGCCTGTTTGCTCTTTTTTTAGGTTGTAGAAACACTTTAAAGAAACTGACTTTTGGAAAAATGTATTTTAATTACGAATTAATTTAGACATATTTTCTATTAATCTCAATACAACAAAGGATCCTTTTCTTGTCTGAATGAGGTGTGAATGGTTGCTTTCCCTATAAACGTCGCTCTATGGCATGTGTGTAGAGCAAAGTCGTACTTTCACCTTCATGGTGCTCTGATTAAAACGAAAGACGCTCCCAATTGACTTAAATTCGCATAGCCAAGGCATAGCGAGCTTGGCTTGCCCAAGTGTCATTAGTAACAACAACAACAAAGGAGCCGTTTGTAATATATTTTTGGGCCAATTAATTTGTAAATATTCCCTTAAAGTTGACCAAAACCACCTTAAAGAAAAAAAATTGACATTGAAATCAGAATCTTGGATCATAGATACGAGGGATTCATCAAAAGCGAAATTTATATAATATTTTCAACCTGCGTGCTATAAGCGCAAAAGATTTCCAGTTTGTCTCATCACAGAAAAACAAGTGGAAATGAAGACGCTTATAATCTGCATGGATATCAAAACTCCCTAAAACAAGCCTTTTAAGAAGATATCGTATTTATTTGCAAGTTGATTGCGTCAATGCAAGAAAACGCCATTCTTTCCCGATCGCAAAATGCCAGAGAATGGAAATAATGTGTAGTTAGCTTCAATAACTGAGTAGCTGCGGCAATTGCCCTGAGTGACATAGAAGTGATGATGGTAGAAATGGTTTACATAGAAACCTTAATTTCAATTATTTCTAACATTATTTTTTAATTTTCAATAAATCTTCTCATACTTTTTATCTTTGTAGATGCAAGCGAGCAGCGAAGATGCTTAAACATCAAGAGTGCAACTTCTGGTGACTATTTTGAAAGGGATTCATTTACCTCAAAGGAATTTAATAAATGATATATAATTGCGTAGCAAGTTCTATGAAAAACATATGCAAACGGCAAAACCACCCAATCCTATACAACGGTATACGGGATCGAACCATTAAATTGCTAAATAACGCATTACCACCGTAATATGCTGAATCTTACTGCGAAACGCTTCCAATAGAAAGATACAGAGAAATAAAACAAAATATGGTTGTAAAGAAGTAAGAAAGGCATACAAAATGAAAGTGCGTCTTCTAATGATTATTTTAAATAAAATTTATTCTCATGTAAAACCGCAACGTGAAAATATTTATAAAAAAAGATATTTTTTTCCGAAGCGATTTATATGAAACATGCTCCCGAGTGGTAAAATATCCAAATTATTTTAAAAAAGTTGCAACAGCATATGGTTTCGAACCCAAAAACTATGTTACACACTGATAAATCACTGTCATAATCCACTACGTGTAATCGAACAAGACAGCGAAATGAAATAAAACAGAATAGTGCGAATAATCTAATGATTCTTAGATACCGGAAGTCCGGCTTTTTGTGGTTAATTTGAATAGTATTTATTTACATGTAAAACCCCAACATCAAATGGAATTTACTAATGGTACTTATTTCCGCAGCAAGTTGTACGAAAGATGCATATGCAACGCTAAATCATCAAACCTTACGTATATTGGAGACGGCATACGGGATCGAAACCAGTAGCGTTACAAACTGTCTCAAAGCCATCATACGATGAATCTTCCTTTTGGACACGTGTCATCAAATAGCATATTGAAATCAAAGAGAATACGGTAATAAAGCCAATGATGCTTAAATATTGGAATTGCCATCTCTAGTTATTTTGTGGGGGTTTTTTGCTCGTAAAACTGCAAACTTCACAAAAAATATTCAACTAATGGTACTTAATTACGATGAGAGTTGTACGAAAGATGCCAGCAGGTCGCAAAATCCCCATATCCAACGGTATGCGGAATAAGACCCAGAAGCGTCTACTTAACGAACTAATGCTGCCCTTAAAACGCAAAATGTTGCTAATCGAACTCCAGTGGGTGATTTTACTTCATGGAAGAAAGTCGAGAACCATCTTTTCAGTCTGCATTGTGGAGCCGGTATCTTGAGGTTAAAGATGTATTGTAAAATCAAAAATGTGTTATGCTAAAGTGATTCATTATTGATATCCTTAAAATATCTCAATATAACAATAATTTCAGAAATCATACATGAGAATTTCTGATTTGCAAGTTTTTATTATTACATTAATAAAATATCTCCACTTTTTAGTGATATGTTTATTTATGTATAAAAATAGACATACTAATGTTAGATTAGCAGTGTTTCGGCTGATTTATGGATAAGTAAACGAATAGTGTGCTTATAAAAATGTTCAGTTATTGAATCATTTATTAGATTTTAATTTATTGTTATAGTCACCATTTTATTTTGGTGTAAGTATGATATCATCTCCTACCCAAGTGATTTCTCGCCAAATATAGCGTCCTTTGATTTCATTAATCTGTTGCTTATTTAAGCTTTTGTTACTTTTCAGATCTTTTTTTTTTATTTTATTTATTTATTTATTAATTTTTTTTGCCAGATTTGGTTTCTGTTATGATTTACTCCATTTTTAAGTCATAAATGTAGTTACTTTCAGTGGCAACAGCATTTGAAATTTTCATTTTACTTTCAATTTGAACTTTTTGTTCTACGTTTGTTATTGTCTTTCGCTGTAGCCAGCATCCAAACATTGTAAACTGTTCTTTTCTCCAATTTCTTTTTGTTTATTTATTTTTATAATTTGTTTATTTATCCCCTTAGGGGTTCTGTGAAGAAAGTACATCATTTTTGCTTCGCGGTAGCAACATAGTTTTGGCCTTCACTGCAATGCAAGTTTTTCCCTCGAGGAACAATTCCAAGAAAACACAACTGACGATAACACAAGTATTCGTAATGAATCCTATGTTAACTTTCTCGTTAGCTCCTACTTCCGTCACAATAATTTTACCCCCAGGATACTCAGACAATCAATGCCTCAGAGGTGGAAGAGGTTATACAAAAACTAAAACCCAAAAAGAGTCCGGGCTACGATCTTATAACTAACAAGGCGATCAAGCAAATCCCAGTTACTGCAGTATGTCTACTCACTGACATAATCAATGCCATAATTAATATTGGACATTTTCCCACACTTTGGAAAAAGGCAGTAGTCATTCCGATCTACAAACAGGGAAAAAACAGAAATCTACCCTCCAGTTACAGGCCAATATCCTTACTGCCAACGATGGCCAAAATAGCTGAAAAGTTCATTCTGAATAAACTGTTAGATTTTGATGCCCAGATGAGCATCATAATCCCTCAGCAATTTGGTTTTCGGAGGAAACTATCCACATCCCACCAATTGCTCCGGGCAGTGGAGAAGATAGCAAAAGGTATTGCTAACAAAAAATCTACTGGAGGAAATTTTTCTGGACATAGAAAAACCTTTTGACCGTGTTTGGCATCAAGGCTTACTATTCAAATTAATTACTTACAACTTCCCTCCCATTCAGATCAAACTCATAAGAAACTACCTAACAAATAGAAAATTTACCGTAAGGTTTGATAATGTTTACTCCCAGGAAAAGCCCATATTAGCAGGCGTCCCACAGGGATCACTGCTGGGCCCATTCCTATTTAATGCCTTCATCAATGATATTCCGCAGAGCCCTAATATTATGCTCTGCCTGTTTGCGGATGACACTGCCATATTAATCACAAATAACAATCACAAAACACTACACCAACACCTATCAGAACACCTGAAGGTAATAGAAGAATGGCTTGTTAAATGGAAAATAAAGGTAAATCCGACCAAGTCCCATGCAGCTCTTTTCATAAGAAAAATGTTACCGTGTGAAAAGGTCAAATTAGCGGGAAGAGAAATTCCCTGGGCTAGTAGGGTTGATTACCTTGGACTCACTATTGACAGGAGACTAACGTGGAAAGCCCATATTACTAAAATCAAAAATAAATTCATAGCAGCTAAAACTACCCTTTATTCCTTGCTAGCCCCCAAGTCAAAACTCTCGCTAACAAATAAACTCCTAACATAGAAAGCCTACCTCAGACCGATAATAACCTATGCTGCTCCAATCTGGGGAGGAGCAGCTGATTCAAATATCAAAGTCTTAGAAGCCCAGCAAAGCAAAATACTTAGACTAATTACTAACTCAGAGTTTTACTTTAGAAACTACCAAATAAGAGAGAACTTGGGAATCCTGCCCCTAGCCCGCTACCTTAAATTTCTTGCATTTAATTTCTACCATAATATTATACACAATCAACAATAGTGAGATTCAGGGTATTGAACTTTACAGTCCTTATGACCTAACGCATTTCCATAGGCCCAGAGCAGTGTTGAGAGTAAAACCTCTCACCAATATCTCCATTTATTCACATAATTCCAAACGGAAAAGAAAGAAGAATAATAATTAATGGAAATCATATCTCTACCTAAATAAAATCCTGTGAGAAACCACATTGTAAATAAATCGTGTGGATCCTGTAAATATCTCAGTTTTATTTAATCTTAAACAACTATGGATATGTATCATTCTTTGTCCTCCATTGTAAATATTCTAACGGAACTTTGTGTTTATCAAGAATTATTGTCATCAACTTGTGCTTTTTCTTTGTAACTCCTTTGTAAATATTTTAACGGAATTTGCGTGCTTCAAAGAATTATTGTAATCATCCTGTGTATTCTCCTTATATTTTCCTTCGTAAAAAATTTTATAGGAATTTTATGTGTACCAAGAAATATTGTCATCATCTAAGTGTCTATTACTAGGATTACTCAATTACTTAGTCCAAAAACACAAGTCATGCAGAGTGCATCCAGTGGGAGCACTTACCTCTATATTTTTGTATTATTCATTATTGTATCTTTATTTCTGATTTTTTAATCACCAGGCCAAGACTATCCAAGGACTCTAATTCATTAGAAAACGAGGTACATGGCTGGAAGGCTACAGATCTCCCTCAATCCCAGACCAAAAAAAAAATAATAATAATTTGAAGTTAATTTAAAGTAAAAAAGAAATCGCAGGTTTACCCCACAAAAGCGGCCACGACGTATATTTTCGCTCTGTAGAAACCACTTCCTTTTTCTTTCCCCCTACTGGGTGGATTGATGGATGGGTCTTAATGAATCGAACCCCACTCCTCTAAGCCTTTTCTTTTGAAAACTAATATATCTTTTAATATGCATTTGAAATATTGTTCATAAAATAGAAGTATCATTTTAAAGCATAATGTAGCATGATGGTCATCTGAGTTTAAGCCAAGAGTATTATACTTACGTTTTAACTATGATTTCTTTTGAACGAAACATAATATGGAAATTAAAGTATGCCAAAAATATTAATTGTTACACTAAAGTCATTATTTTAATATATCATTATTAATTAGTAATATTTTTTTTACATATCGTATGATTAAAAATTTTCACTAATAAAAAATAAACAAATGAAGTTACGATACTTCTGATTTTATCTCTATTCTGACTCGAAAGACATTTAAATTTTTATTTAATTTTTTGTATAAATTTCATATAGTTTCAGGAAATTTTATTCATCAGGGAATTTTATTCAATATTTAAATATTGATAAACATTTTTATGTCTAAAATTGATAATTTAAAACACATTAACTTTTTTTAAACTATTATTCGATATATTGAAGAATAGAAAAATCGATGCTTACAATAATTATACAACTTCTTAAATTTTCAAGTCTTTAAAAATATATCTTATCAATTTAAAAAATCATTACTTTTCCTATTTCCATAATTTTTTCGACTTTAATTATTGACATATAAATTTCTAAAATTCAGCATGTGAAATGTTAATGCTATTTCATCACTTTGAAAATAAATTTTTTTGTAAGCTCGCCCCATCTCAAAAAAGTTTAAAATGTACAAATAAGTTCCTGCATTTTATCTATAAAAATATCTTTGTATTTTGAAAACATATCTAGATATTTTTTTAAAAAGTTGATAAAAATGAATAGAAATTTTCAGACATAATAATTATTTGCAAAATCATTAAGTACTTTATTAGTATTAACAAAAATATCGTACACAAGAAGAAAAATTAAAATAAAATTTAACTGTGATTTTATTTCAAAAGTTTTATATTCATAGTATTATGTTACAAATGAAAACATATTTATAAAAATACTTTTTTAATAATAAAAAAAGGAAGTCTTAATATGTTGTTAGATATTATTTTAAGGGAATTGAGAATCACAAGTCCACACACACACAAAAAAAGAAAGTAACTCATTATAATTTTATCATTTCTCTTTTGCACTTTTGCGAAATTAAGTAATAAAGATTATTTTACTTTTTTATTTTTAATTATATCTAACTATCTCAGTTCACATACGCTAGGAAGATATAGAAAAATAATTCCCGTAATAAACTCGTATAAACAAATCTTCTATTTAAGTTGGAATACATTGACCATAACAGTTTAAACTATTTAGTAAATGCACTGGAATTAGATAAAATAGAATTACCAATAAAATTAATTTTCTTTCACTTTTTACCTAAAATATATGACAAGTGATATTTTATCTAAGATTGATCAGTTTCGAGTTGAAAAAAAGCAATTTAGCTAATAAGTTTCTGCCTTAACTTTAAATAAGCAAAAAATTACGTTTAGTAATCAAACACAGCATAAAAAGTCCATAACAATGATTTAAGGGTAATTGTTATCCTTTGTATTTTATATCATTCACTAAGTTAACATGAAAACGCTGAGAAAAATTTCTTTATTTTAAATTACACTATATATAGTTATTTATTATTTTTACTTTCTATAAATAACGCAAAAAATGTGAGGATTTTTTTATCCACTTTTATTTAGATGTACAATTCATTCTAGTAAACTGCTAATTGTATGCAACTTTACATAGGGTAGTAAAGTGGAAAGTGATATTCCCCTCCCAAATTCTGTTATGACAGTTTTCGGGGGGGGTAAGAAATTTTCCCACAGAGAGCGAAGAAATAACCGACGATTTTTGACCAGTTCAAGAGAAGTAACTAATGAACGAAAAAGTACAACATCTGGTTTTCAGGAGGGAACACTTTTCGCAGATTCATAAAATATTCTGAGAAACTGAGTCGGTTAACAAAACAGGTGGTAGGAAACAGAATATACCCTTTTTGGCGTTGAATACAAAAGGACTCGTGGCGTTAGTATATTTATTTTTGTGAAATTTTACGCCAAAATTGGTAAACTCAAATTGCGTGGAAATTGCTAGTATAATTTAAGATATACAACATTTATACAAGTTATATACATTTTTTTAATTCCTGAAATTATGATATAGCACAAGTTACACACAAACTGTCATTATGATTAATCTAAAATGTGTGTGGTTGTTTGTAGAGATAAATGCCTACACACTCAGAAGTATCATTGATTTCTTTAATTAATCTATTTTCCACAAAAAATAAAGGAAAATTAAAAATAGCATTACATCACATAAAACACATAAGCTCATTTTGCGTAAACAAGTAACAGCAGAGATAACGTTTTTGAAATTTCTCTTTACTCTTTTACTTTTAACAAATAAATTGTAATATTTATCAAAGAAATACAATTTTAAGTGACATTTATATACTGACATGGCATGACAATACGAGAAATCAGCTCTTTCAATGTGGCAAATAAAAAATAGCTTTAACAACTGATAACATTAATTTAAAGTTATCATTGTAGAAATTTGGTAAAAATTTCTTTCTTGTTAATTAATTATGCCTACGAAATGACATTTTTTGAATGTATCTATTAATTTAGTCAATAATTTTTAAAAATATTTAATTGATCTAATTATTATTAACTAAATATTATTATTTTGTCATGATGAACTGAAAAACAAATTTTAATTTTATGTTTATAAAAATACTTTTTTTTAAACTTCTTTGATTGAATTTAGCATTTCAACAATAGAAAAGGTTATAATGTTCTGTATGAAGGGATTTAAAAAGGGTTTACAATTAATTTAAAGTGTTCTATCTTTTCTGACATATGTGACAGTATGCAATTTACTGAGTGAAGGCAACTTCAAATGCTTCTTGGTTTCTTGTCTTTAATGAAAATACCTTACAACTTATTCAATTTATTTTACATAAAGTTTCTCAACAGTCATTAATGAACTATTTTTGAAATATTATTCTTTAAGAGACTTCCTTACAATGAAAAATATTTTAACGTCGCTAAAATTAATTTTCTTCTTGTATGTCTTCATATTTAGTAAGGCATATGGGCAAAAGAAATCTAGAATTTTAAAAGCAATGAAAATGATGTATTTGTCATATGTTTTTTTCAGTGTAATACTTTTTACAAATACATTATAAAATTACAAATGTGTGATTTATAACTCATGGATATAAGCATAACAAAGATTTTAACTTATAATTAATTGTAAAATTTCCTTAAATTTTTAGAAGAAAAAAAAGCAATTTTCTAATTTATATATATATATATATATATATATATATATATATATATATATATATATATATATATATATATATATATATATATATATATATATATATATATATATATATATATATATATTTGTTATTGTACTAGAAATATCATTTTTTTCCTTTTTGTTCAACTGATTCCATAAACCAATATATACTGAATGCCATTTTACACTCTTACTTTCATACTTTTTATGTTAAACATTAAAATTATTCACTCTTCAAGAGACTGAATTAATAATTATGCTTATAATGATTTCAAAAAATACTGCAAAATTTAATCTGATATATTTAAAGTAAAAATTGTATTAGAAATATTTATTTTTAAAAAGCAAATTTAAAGCACAAAAAATTAAAATATTTAAAAGAATTTTTTGGTATTTAATAAAACTTAATTTTTATTGCTGAAAAATATTAAATAGGAGTGAAAACATGATCTACATAAAATATTTTCCAGTGACAAATTACTTTACTGCTTAGAAAACAAAATTGCTTCTAAGTGATCATTAACTCTTTCAGGAACAATCAGGTTTTTTAATCAAAATTTTTTTCTTAAAATATTATTCAATGGTAGATATATTATAATTTTCAGTCATATCATACTTTCACTTTTTATACATGATGGATAAATTCTTGTTAATGCATTATTTTTATTGACCTCTTACATTTTGTGTGAAAAAATATATCGTTTTCTTTAGAGATTCTCTCTGTAGGATTTTAAAACCAAGTTTTATGCTAAATTAGTGAAACAAGTAAATTTATCTTAAGATACAGATTACAATATAATATTCTCTTTTAAAAAAATGCATATATTATCCTAATTTGCATATGTGTATTTGAGATCCACGTTTGCAGGTATGTATGAGAGGTCCATGGTTGGGAGTGTGTATGAAAGGTCCTCATTTACAGGCGTGTATGAAAGATCCGCACTTACAGGTGTGTATGAAAGGTCCGCACTTACAGGTGTGTATGAAAGGTCCGCACTTACAGGTGTGTACGAGAGGTCCGCACTTACAGGTGTGTACGAGAGGTCCTCAGTAACAAGTGTGTATCATAGGTTCTCAGTAACAGGTGTGTATCATAGGTCCTCGCTTACCTTGAGAAAATACATATTTGAAAAAATAAAAATATTGAAATAAAATTTATGTCACACGATTGTTAAAATCACATTTTAAACCATAATAATAAATTTCGTAAAAATATTCCTGTAAGTTTAGAATATAATTTGGGTCCTCGGATTGATGGTGAAAACACATAGAGCGCACTTGCCGGCTTAGACCAACCTGTGTGTGTGTGTG
>JAJQOW010000603.1:0-96386 GCA_037975125.1 Latrodectus hesperus | reverse complement strand
TAAATAAAATGGAGAAAACCTATTGTTCTCAAGAAGGCAAATAGATTTCTATTTGGAGGTTCTCCCAATAAATCAACTATTGTTAAAATATCAGTTTTAAAAAAATGTAAACGTAAATGGTTAAAATCATGACATGAAATTAAAATATGATGTATTGTATAAGGTTCATCACACGTTTCACACCAAGGATTTAATTCATTTAGAAACAAATGTCTATGTGTGAAACGTGTGTGTCCGATACGAAGGCGGGTTAATCTAACATCAGCACTTCGTATCGGTAAAACTGTTAATGAGGTGATGTATGGAAATATGGCATGCAATTTATTAGTGACCTGCATGTTCCATGACTTCTGCCAAAGATCTTTTGTAAATTTTTTAACATACCTTTTCACATCCAACAAAGGAATGGATGGAAGAGACGGGCCAGATGCAGATTTAGCAGCTGCATCAGCCCTCTCATTGCCATCAAGACCTACGTGACTTGGGACCCAGCAGAGAATTAAGTCGTATCCCTTGCCAGCAAGGGATGGTTGGTTGGTTGGTTGGGTTTAGTGGCGCAAGGTCCAAAAACGGACATGCTGCGCCAAGAATAAAGTTTAGAAGTAGATGTTTTATTTTATTTTTTTTATTTATTCTTATTATTATTTTATTTTATTTATTAATTTATTTTAAAAACCCAAGCAACATTAAAATTTTAAAAATCAAAAATCATTGTATACATATATATTAAAATCAAATCACACATAAAAGCAAAATCAAAATATATATACTTTTAAAATTTAAAAAATGTAAATTAAATAAAATGTATAAAACCTATTGCCCTCAAAAAGGCAAATAGGTTCCTGTGGGGTGGTTCCCCAAGCAAATCAAATAAGGTTAAAATATCACAATTAAAAAAGTGTAAACGATATTGGTTAAAATATGAACATGAAATTAAAATATGAGAAACAGTGAATGGTTCATCACACGTTTCACACCAAGGATTTAATTCGTTTAGAAACAAATGTCTATGTGTGAAACGTGTGTGTCCGATACGAAGGCGGGATAATCTTACATCAGCACTTCGTATCGGTAAAACTTTTAATGAGGTGATGAATGGAAATATGGCACGCAATTTATTATTGACCTGCATGTTCCAAGACTCCTGCCAAAGATCTTGAGTAAATTTTTTAACACACCTTCTCACATCCAACAAAGGAATGGATGGAAGAGATGGGCCGGATGCAGATTTAGCAGCTGCATCAGCCCTCTCATTGCCATCGAGACCTACATGACTTGGGATCCAACAGAAAATTATTTCATATCCCTTGCCAGCAAGGGAATCTAATGCTCGGAAAATTCTAGACACAGCAGGATGACAATCAAAACTACTGTTCCGCAAAGCTTCCAACACACTCAAACTGTCAGTGTAAACACAGTATTTAAAGCTATCACTTGTATTCATCTGCTGAAGAGCTTGATATAAAGCAGTTGCTTCAACAGAGAAGATGGAACAGGATGGATGGAGGCTGTAGCTCAGAGTTTTGTTCTCAATAACTACAGCACAACCAACATGTCCAGCGGATTTTGACCCATCTGTGAAAACTGGTGTGTACGTGATGTACTGACAGCGATGTGAGGCATACATCTGCTGGAAAACAGTAGTTGCTGTATCTGATTTTCTAAAACGAGCAAAAGGATTTATGATTTTAATCTGTGGATCATACTAAGTTGGAGGAGAAAAATACTCCGTTTTGTCGAAACGGACATCATATAGGTCAGATAGTAATAGATTAGATTTTGTTCGTGTGAGAAAAGGTGGAATGCTGTATGCACGAGCGTCATACAGCCTCATTAGTGCAGGTGTAGTAGGCCTGGAACGTAATGGATGATGAGGGTCAGACATGATTTTTGCATAATAACTGAGAGACAGCTGCATTCGTCTCAGGTCTAAAGGCAGTTGATGACATATTGCATATAGACTCTGGACGGGTGATGTGCGGAATGCGCCTGAACATATTCTCAAAGCAGAGTGATGTATTGTATCCAATCTGCGTAAAACGGAAGACCTAGCAGATCCATACACAGAACACCCACAGTCAATACGAGATAAAATTAATGACTGGTAGACACGAAGTAGTGCCGTGCGATCAGCACCCCAAGATGTATTAGAAAGCACCTTGAGGATATTAAGCGATCGCTCGCACTTCTTCCGCAAATGAAGAACATGCGGAAGAAAATTCAACTTTCGGTCAAAAATTATTCCCAGAAACTTTATCTCGTTGACAACAGGGATAGGTGTATTATTTATATAGATAGTGGGATAATTATGTAGGCTAGTCTTCCAGCAGAAATGGACACAATTACTCTTGCCAGGAGACAGCGTGTGGCCATTCTCAGCACACCATGCAGCAAGTTTATTAACTGATGTTTGTAGTTGTCTCTCAATTAAACGCTTGTTAGAACCCTCACATGATATTTGCAGGTCATCAACATAAAGCGTGCCATAAACAGGAGGTGAAATTTGATGAAGAATGCAACTGATGTAAAGGTTAAAAAGTGTGACACTTAAAATAGAGCCTTGGGGTACACCCTCGGCTTGAATAAAAGTATTGGACATAACAGAACCAATACGAACTTTAAAACCACGGGAGCATAAAAAATTTTCTATAAATATTGGCAAATTACCCCTAAAGCCAAAATCATACATCCTACGGAGAATTCCATAACGCCACGTACGGTCATATGCCTTCTCCATGTCAAAGAAAATGGAAACCAGATGGTTCCTCCGCACAAAAGCGTTGCGGATTTGGGTTTCCAGGTAAGTAATATTATCAAGAGTGGACCTTCCTTTACGGAAGCCACTCTGATTGATATGGATATATTTATTTGTTTCTAAGACATAGATGAGACGGGCGTTGACCATACGTTCGAGAGTCTTACACAAGCAACTCGTCAGAGCTATTGGTCGATAATTTGAAGGATCTGAAGGATCTTTACCAGCCTTAAGAACCGGAATCACTATCGCTTCATTCGAAGCTGATGGGAATTTTTTTCCATTCCAGATCCTATTGAACAAAAGTAATATGTTCAATAGGGAGTCTGGACTTAAATTTCGAAGCATAAGATAGCTGATTCCATCAGGTCCTGGGCTGGTATTATTGGCCTGCTGTAATGCTCTCTTCAATTCCAACATCCGAAATTCACAGTTGTAAGGCAAGGCTTCACCATGGTTGAAACGAATTGGTGTTCGTTCAGCGCGACTCTTAGTCCTTAAAAACGAAGGACTGTAAGAGTCGTTGCTGGAGACGGTTGCAAAGGTTTCACCAAGAGTATTAGCAATGTCCTTAGGAGAAGAGTGCACAGCAGCTCCGGATTTTAGGATAGGAATAGAGAATTCCTTATACATTCCATTGGCTGCTTTCACCTTTCTCACAACTGTTTACTGGATGTGGAAGAAGTAATTGAGGATACATAGCGTGACCAGGATTCCTTCTGACTTCGACGACGAGCTCTGCGAGCTAGAGCTCTTGCTCTCTTGAAGGCGACTAGATTCTCCGTTGTGGGGTACCTCCTAAATAACCCCCATAACTTCCTTTGTTTTTTTAAATGTTTCTTGGCATTCTTTATGCCACCAAGGTTTGCTACGCCTGTGTGGTATAGATGAACTCTTAAGTATAGTAGCATCAGCTGCATTTTTAATTGTTTCGGTGACTTTATATACAGCAATATCAATGTCCCCGATTGAAACCATTTCATCATCCATAACTGCCAATTGTGTAAATGACGTCCAATCTGCCCGACTGTACACGTATGTAGGTAGACGTTGTCCTACACTACTACCTCCAGTCTGGGAGATGACGAGAGGAAAATGATCGCTGTTGTGCAGATCGTTTCCTACAGTTAGATTTAACAATGGCAGAAGAGATGGAGAACAGATGGCCAAATCGAGGGAATGAAACGTTCTTGTGGCTACATGAAAATATGTTTTCTCGTCGGTATTAAGCAGACAGTTATCAGAAATAAACTGTTCTATCTGTCTACCGCGAGAATTGATATCTTGACTTCCCCACAAAGAATTATGTCCGTTTAAGTCACCGAGTAACAGAAATGGTGTAGGCAGCTGATCTATTAATGGATTGAGTTCCTCTTGGCGTATGACATCGTGTGGTGGTAAATATAAACTACAGACTGTTAATAAGCATGAAGTATGAATTCTTGCAGCAACAGCCTGTAGAGTAGTATTCAATAGATGGACAATGCTGGGGAATTTATTAGATGTCAATAAACAAACACCTCCAGACACTGCACCATCATCACCACAGTCTTTTCTAATACAGTTAAATCCTCACATGGAGAGGTTATTAGTAGACTTCAGGAAAGTTTCCTGAAGTGCAACACATGCGGGATTATATTCTGTTATTAGAGACTTGATGTCATCAAGATGTGATCGCAAACCATGGCAGTTCCAAGAAATAAAGGAAGTTATTTTTGATATTGAAAAGCTCCTTTACTGGAGCTGGAAGGCGGGTCTTCTGTCATATCCTCGAACGATCCATCGTCGTCCGAGGGAAATAGAGAAACCGTGTCAGTCTCCAGGCAAGAGAAAGCATTATGGGTGGAAACTGCAGATAATTTTGCCTTTTTTAATTTTAAAGCTTTCTCTGCTTTTAATTTGGCAAAAGGAGCTTTTTTTGAAAATGTTGGAGTTTTTTTGAACTTTGGCTTTTCAGATGTTTGGGGTAATCTTACAGGGGAAACAGAAAACGTTTCGGTTTGTGTGCTGCTCGATTTGGTGACTTTTCTGGCAGCATTGGCATAACTAACTTCTGATTGAGGAGTTCGAGAAGGGACTAAACGTTTCGCCTCAGGATATGAGCATTTATGGCTAACCTTAACCGTGGCTATCTCCTTTTCCAGCAAATACTGAGGACAACTTCGAGAATAGGAGGGATGGTCACCTTGACAGTTGACACACCTCTCTTTCGCTGTGCAGTTGGAACTATCATGGCCTACCACCGCGCAGCGGGCGCAGGTGATTTTGCCTCTGCAAGCGTTTCTCGAGTGTCCAAAGCGCTGACATTGGAAACAACGCAAGGGATATGGAATATATGGCCTGACGGGTAAGTTCATACGCAGCTTTTACATACTGCGGAAGGTCTGGCGTCGCAAAAGTCAGAACACGGTGCTTAGTATCAATAACTTTGCCATCTCGTCTGATTGTGATGACGTCTTACGCCACAGACCTTCTGATTCTGTAAATTTTCAAGAATCTCTTCCGTCGGCGAGTATAATAAATCCCTTGTTGAGATAACTCCACAAGAAAAATTAAGGTTGCTGTGAGGTGAAACAGTCACTTCCAAGTTTGCCAAGGATTTCATGCTTGCCAGAATTTCTGCTTGTGAGTCAGATGCTGCCTCAACAAGCAAGTCACCGGAGCGCATTTTCTGAACTTTCTTAACTTCCCCAACAATACCCGATATCCCTTTTGATATAAGGAAAGGAGATATTGTTGTAAAATTTCCCTCTTTCCTTTTTATTACGAAAAATTTGGCTTTAAATTTTCTAGTTGGTGCTCCCGTGGGAGAAAAGTAAAATTTTTATTCTCCATAGTAAAAATTTTAAAATTTCAGGACCTGACCGCACCACCCACCACCGAGTCCAACAAGGGGATGCAGACCAGCTGCACCAGTGCTAGCCAAGTCCTATACGCTCACAGTACATCCCTGAAGTGGCCTCCACCCTTAACGAGTCACCCAGTAGATGTACCCATCGCTTGATCCATAAAGCCGATTGATGTGCTGAGGACCACAACACACCTCCCGTTTACCTGAAGCAGAGGCCAAAGTAATGTGTTGGTCTCTGGGGGCCTCAATTACCAGGACCCTCCATTCCAGGGACACGGGTCTCCACGCACGGCAAACACGTGGGTGATTTAATCCTCAAGAGTAGCTAATAGCAACAGAGCGGCGGAAGCTACTCAAGGGGAGCCCTCAACCTCTTGCGAGGCAACCACACTGAGGGAGAAGAGGAAGAAAAAGCAGAAGAGTAGGAGAGGAAAAAAAGAAAGAGGACAGATCACTGGGGTACCTCGGGATTGTGACACCCGTGTTTACCTAAAGAAGGTAAACCCCCTGAGGGGTAATTTTATGTTGAATGAATGAAACACTTGCAAATACTAGTTAACACATTTATCTAAGATAATATACAGTTATTTTGGGAAAAATAAATTATTTGTTTTAATTACGATCATTATTAAATTCTACACTGAAACACGTTTTCTCAAAGAAACGCTAAACGCAAAGTCCCCAATAACAGCTAAATCTAATAAAAGTTAACTTAATAAATCACTAATTATGACTCTACTGGGGTTCTATTTAATTAATTTTGATTATTGATAATTATTTTGATTTAATTAGTGTTATTCATTCCAATCTCAATATTGAAACTTTTACTATGTGCAGCTTCATACCCAAAATAGCTGAGATTATTTACTCCATTATATTATTTAAATAATTAAATTATTATTGAAATAATAGTTTATTTGCTTAGCAAACAACTGTACAACACTTTCTGTACAATTATTTCGAAGCTCTAATTAAAAACAAATAAGATTCAAGCAGATTAATCATACACAATGAAATCTAGAAACAAGTCAACGGAGATAGGCTACTATATTTATAATTATACTATTCTGCTTTCTATATCATTCTTGCATTCTTATTATGATACACATTAATTTTGATGTACAAATGATTCAATACTTCTAATTATATTAATAGAACTGTGTTACTCAGCTTAATTGATGATTATTCATATTTTAATTAATTAATTATTTCTTACAAAACTGACTGCTTTGATTTAAGTAATTAATTAAATTGCTCCTCTTTCTTCAGTAGTCTGTGTTTGTGTCCCTGCAATCTGCATCTGGCGCATGTCTTCTATCAGTTCCTTTGTCTGACGTGAGAAGAAATATCAAAAAATTAATCTATTCTCTTTGACAGGAGTCATGGAACATGCAGGTAAACAATAAATTGCGTGCCATATTTCCATACATCACCTCATTAGCAGTTTTACCGATACGAAGTGCTGATGTAAGATTAACCCGCCTTCGTATCGGACACACACGTTTCCCACATAGACATTTGTTTCTAAATTAATTAAATCCTTGGTGTGAAACGTGTGATGAACCATTCACTGTTTATCATATTTTAATTTCATGTTCATATTTTAACCAATATCGTTTACACTTTTTTAACTGTGATATTTTAACATTATATGATTTGCTTGGGGAATCACCCCATAGGAACCTATTTGCCTTTTTGAGGGCAATAGGTTTCTTACATAAAATTTAATTTATGTTTTCTAAATTTTAAAAGTATATATATTTTGCTTTTCATTTTATACTTTATAATTGGATTTTAATGTAAAATATATACACTGATTTTTGTTTTTTAAATTTTAATGTTGCTTGGGTTTTTAAAAAAATAATATAAATAAAATAAAATAAAAATTTAATTAAATATATGCTTTAAAACTTTATTCTTGGCACAGCATGTCCGTTTTTGGACCTTGCGCCATAAAACTTAACCAACCAACCAACCCCCTCCTGGGTGAGACACAAGGCACTAGGGTCCTTCGGGGCCCTCTCTGGTAAGGTAAAATACCGGAGCAGTCCGGTAGAGCTGGATGAACCCCGGCTTAGTAGAAATACTGCCCTCGTGGCAGTCCTGAGCTTGCTCAGGCAATAGGACCGGCACAGTCTATGCTACTGGGCCGGCATTCCCAGACTTTCTCGGCTGTGGGGCCACTCATCTCAAGGGGTGAGACCCAAGGATCCAGGGTCCTTGGGGGCCCTCATTGGTAAGGTAAGGTAAGGTAATCGCCGGAGCAGTCCGGCAGAGTTGGATGAACCCCAACTTAGTAAAAATACTGCTCTAGCGGCGGTCCTCGAGCTTAACTCAGGACATAAGACCCGTTTGGTTCACTGGAACTAAGTTGGCAAGAAATCCCCTACGAAAGCGTGGGTGTCCCATGAGTGGGCATGGGTTGACGGTGCCGATGGCCTGAGTACAAAGTCCTGAACGCCTGCGCATCCGTGCGGGATCAGGCATTTCGAACGCGTAAGCCCAGTGTCCAGCATGGAAACATGCAATTGGCATCTCAGGGATACCTGTATGCTTAACCACTGTCAACGGACTGAATCTCTAAGGGACCAAGCTGAAGACAGGATCCAGGCACGAGATAAGCGTATATCAAAATCTCTTTATATAACATCTCTTACTCTGTATATATACATGGTTTATTATTAAGGGTTCCATGTATGTTGATAACGCTATAGACCAATGCCTAAAGTACTCTTTTATGTTACAGACGTGTGAGTACAACAACATGATGATGGAAAATACAGAGTTCACGGACCAAGAGATGATTGTAGAGGATAGAGTTATGTGCGTGGAAGTGCCTAGTTCGGAAGGGTTAAAATGTGAACACTGCAGGGAGAGTTTTCTCAATTTCGAGAAACTCGCTGAGCACAATAGAGTGATACATGCAAGCGACACGCATGCCAAGTGCTCTCTCTGCGGGCGTTCCGGACCTAATTATAGGTCAATAACCATCCACGCAGGGAAATGTAATCCCCAAATGGCAGCGACATCAGGCGCGTTCCCATTTCCCTGCAATGAATGCGCACTCTCGTTTGTATCAAAACGAGGGCTCACGCAGCATAAGAGACACAGACATATCCTCACACGTAATGCAGAACGCCTGACAGCCATCAGAGGTCCCCCCTCAAGCAAGCTATGGACAGTTAGTAAATCTGACCGGATGCTGTGCTTAGAGCAGAGATATCATCTCAAACCGTTGATGCTAAAGATCATGCTTGGGAAGGAATTCCCACACAGGACGGAAGAGTAGATCAAAAATAAGCTGAAGGCCGTGCCGTAAGGCAAGTAAAATGAGAGCCGCGGCTCTTATTGAAAACCGAGCAAATCAGCGACCTGAATTGGATGGAGTGAACCCGATCAGTCCCGTGACGGAATCCCCTAGGGAGACCGAACATGGCCAAACGCTCAGTATGGAGGTAGACATGTCTACTCCCTCTACTGCGGGGATATCGGGTGCCTCCGCTCTGAAGCAGTGCGAGCATGAAAGGCCGGACTTGGTCGGCAAACAAAGTTGGGACTGGATCCTCAAGAACACGAAGGCCCTGATTAGACGTCAAAGTGGAAGCCTCCCGCCTAAGGCACCACCTCGTAAGAGGAGATGCAAGAAAGGCAACAGGAACACAGAAAACCGTAGTGCCCGGATACGCGACATGTACCGGGTCTGGCAAAATCTATGGACTGTGGCACCTGAGAGAGCCGCTAGGGTTGCTCTAGATGGGGATACCGGGGAACTGACCACCCCCGATCTCACAGCTGCTTTTACTCACTTTAAAAGCACCTTCGAGTCTAAGAACGTGTCCTGCGGACAACTTGAATCGCTGCCGGTCCATTCATGCTCGAGGATTAGATCCATCACTGCGAAAGAGGTGCGAAACATCCTAAAAAGATGTAAATCCAAAAGCGCCGCAGGTCCTGATGGCCTTCGCCCCTTAGCCCTCAAACGAGGAATAAAAATGGGCATAGAGCACGACATGGCCTCCCTTTTCACGCAATGGATCAAACATCGAAAGGTGCCGGCCAGCCAATGTGCCAGTCGGACGATCCTGTTGCCAAAATCGGGAGCCACGTCAACAGACATGACGAAATGGAGACCCATTTCAATCGGAAATGTGCTGGGTAGAGTCTTCACCAATGTCTTAGGCAAGCGGATTGAGAGCCAAATAAGCCTCCACGAAGCCCAGCGTGATTTGATGTGCTGAGGACCACAACACACCTCCCGTTTACCTGAAGCAGAGGCCAAAGCAATGTGTTGGTCTCTGGAGCCCTCAATTACCAGGATCCTCCTTTCCAGGAACACGGGTCTCCACGCACGGCAAACACGTGGGTGATTTAGTCCTCAAGAGTAGCTAATAGCAACAGAGCGGCGAAAGCTACTCAAGGGGAGCCCTCAACCTCTTACGAGGCAATCACACTGAGGGAGAAGAGGAAGAAAAAGCAGAAGAGTAGAAGAGAGGAGAAAATAAAGAAGAGGACAGATCACTGGAGATAATAGTAAATGGAAAAACAAAAGAAACGCTAAAAAAGAACTGTAATGAATCATTACAAATATTTTCAGATATAAATAATTACTTACAGAAGCAGCTATTATTAGAAAGCATAAGACTTTTGTCTTATGCTTTCTAATAATAGCTGCTTCTGTGATTTGCTTAATACATACGCTGAAATTAAACTAAAGGTTTTAATGATGATTTTATTTTATAAAGAAAATCTGAAGTTATTAACTCGAGATGTAGAAGAATGCGAGTTTAAAGGAGGTCCTTCTGTGAGGGTCAGCGCACCTGTTACCAAAGATACAGTTGTTCAGACGGATGCTGATCTCTTGAGCATTGCACCACCTAAGTTAATTTATTTCGGAAACAAAGTAAATACGATATGTAAGGAGCTTTCGGAACTTATGAAATCAACAGACGGCAAAAAGGATTAAAATCCCAGTAACTGCTATTTGGGCGATGCTGAAGAAATGTTGAACATCGGAACTGTTAATTACATTGAAGAAAAACTAGAAACTTCCTTGAAAATAGTTCTACAGCTCAAGAATAATTTTACTTCGTCGACAGCGACAGATAGCCACAGTATTAGTGGTACCCCTCCTTTAAACGGTGCTTCAGTAAAAAGCGATTTCTCGGAGAGATGCTGCGAAAAATAAAAACCTGAGACTCAACCCATTTGATGTGGATAAAGTGTTTCCCAGGATATCGAGTACTCCTCAAATACAGTTTAATATTTTCTGTGACAAAAACCAAAGAGACTTGGGGAGAGCAAGAGCAGTTGTCGCACCCACGAGAGGTGGAATAAATATAATCAATAATGTCATCCGACGTCCAGAAGGTAATTTCTTTTGTTCAACACCTAAAAACACAGTGCCTACGAGATCACAAAAATCCGATTTGCCCAAAGTACCTCCAAAATCTCGAAGCAGCAACCCTGTTTCGAATGGTTTATCTAAACGTTCTGCATCAGTACAGAAGAAACCACAGAATCAAATTAATCCTCAAAAGCCACCATGGCGCTAATCCCCATCACTTTTATGTACGTGAGTTTTATAACTGGATTATAATGTACTATGTCTTTTTATTTCATTGGGGTCCTAAAGAAGTAAAGGCTTTCGAAAACCTGAAGGAGGCGCTTACATCTGATCCAGTATTGGGGATATTCGACGAAAGATGCCTTACAGAGATTCATACCGACGCCAGAGGATATGGTATTGGTGCAGTTCTGGTGCAAATTGAGAATGAAGTCGAAAGAGTCATAGCATACGCCTCTAGAACCCTGACAAAAGCCGAAAGGAATTATTCTACTTCAGAACGAGAATGCCTTGCCGTCGTATGGGCAATTAATAAATTCCGGCCATACCTGTTCGGAAGACATTTTACCGTTGTTACGGATCATCATTCACTCTGCTGGCTTATGAATCTAAAAGATCCCTCAGGCAGGCTGGCGAGGTGGGCTCTTCGCCTCCAGGAACACGATTTTTCGATAAAATACAAATCTGGGAGGAAGCATAATGATGCCGACGCTCTCTCGAGAAATCCAGTGGATGAAGCGACTGAGATGCAAGACCAGTTTTTAGCTGTAACCACGAGTATAGACCTCGCTATCGAACAGAAGAAAGATCCAGACATGGCAAAAATAATCCTTCCGAAGATCGGCCCCTCTACCGAGGAGAAGAAATTTGAGTTAATTGACGGAGTCTTATGCAGAAAGAACTTTGATCCTGCCGGGAAGCCATGGTTGCCTGTCATTCCCAAACATCTACGAGCGGACATACTTAAACATTTCCACGACGCTCCTACCGCAGGGCATCTTGGCCTTGCGAAAACGTACGACAGAATCAGGAAAAGATTTTATTGGTCGGGGATGTACCGGAATGTTGTGCGGTAGGTCATGCATTGTCGAGAATGCCAAAGGAGGAAATCAGTTCCACAACCACCACCTGGACGCCTGGTTTCCATCCCTCCTACTGTCACACCTTTTCACCGCATTGGGATAGATCTGCTTGGGAGGTTCCCTAAGTCTGCCCGTGGAAATAAATGGATCGTGGTCTGCACAGATTACTGTACACGCTATGCAGTAACCAGAGCTTTACCAACTACTGAAGCCGAAGAAGTCGCCAAGTTTCTGCTCGATGGTTGGTTGGTTGGTTGGGTTTTCTGGCGCAAGGTCCAAAAAGGACAAACTGCGCCAAAATATGATTTTTTTTTTAAGATTAAAATAAGGAAAACCCAAGCAACATTAAAAACATTAAAATACAAAAAAGAGTGTATATAATGTATATAAAATTCAGATTTTAAAACTGTTTATTAGAATATAAAATTTAATTAAATATACAATTTAAATAAAATGGAGAAAACCTATTGTTCTCAAGAAGGCAAATAGATTTCTATTTGGAGGTTCTCCCAATAAATCAACTATTGTTAAAATATCAGTTTTAAAAAAATGTAAACGTAAATGGTTAAAATCATGACATGAAATTAAAATATGATGTATTGTATAAGGTTCATCACACGTTTCACACCAAGGATTTAATTCATTTAGAAACAAATGTCTATGTGTGAAACGTGTGTGTCCGATTGGTTGGTTGGTTGGTTGGTTTTAATGGCGCAAGGTCCAAGTAAGGACAAGCTGCGCCAGACACAGTCCTATTTATCTGCTTCTTCTGTTAAAACCATTAAAATGTTAAAATTATATTAAAATATAAATATTTGTACCTTCTAAAATGTATAAGATTTAAAATTAAGCAAATTGTTTTAAAATTTCTAAATTAGATAAAATTTATAAAACCAATTGCTTTTAAAAACGCAAAGAGATTGCGATGTGGTGGTTCACCTAACAAATCTTGTAAGGTTAAAATATTACTGTTAAAAAATGTGAAGCGATAATGGTTAAAATCTGGACACACAATTAAAATATGACGCACTGTGTATGGTTCATGACACGTCCCACACCAAGGATTTAAGTCACTCAAGAATAAATGCCTATGAGTAAAACGTGTGTGACCAATACGAAGGCGAGTCAGTTTAACATCAGCGCTGCGCAGACTTAAAATTGATAATGGGATGATTAATGGAATGATGGAATAAAGTTTGTTGCAGACCTGCAAATTCCAGGACTCCTGCCAAAGAGATTTTATAAAATGTTGAATTCCCTTTCTCACATCCATTGATGGAACTGAAGGTAGAGTGGGAGTAGGAGCAGACCTAGCTGCTGCATCAGCCCTTTCATTACCATCTATACCCATGTGACCTGGTATCCAGCAAAACAGTATTACAAATCCCTTACTAGTTAGAGTATCCATCAGTTTGAAAATCTTGGACACAACAGGGTGACACTTAAAGTTACTATTTTTCAAAGCTTCTAATACACTATTACTGTCAGTGTAAACACAGATGTTACATTCATTTCTTGTATTAACCAGCTGAAGTGCACGGTATATAGCCGTAGCCTCGGCAGTGAAGATGGAGCAGGACTTGTGCAGGCTGTAACTAAAGGAGGTATTATCAAAATAAACTCCACAGCCAACATGTCCTGCTGTTTTGGATCCATCTGTGAATACAGGAGTGTACCGTTCATACTGAGAGCGATGGAATGCAAAAAGCTGTTGATAAATAGTCGCAGTTGTGTCCCACTTTTTGTAACTTTCAAAGGGATTGATAACAATGATGTCTGGATCATACCAAGGCGGATGTGCGAAGAAGTCTGTGGACTCAATTCGGACATCACATAGATCAGAAAGTAAAACACTAGACTTAATGCGAGAGAGAAAAGGTTGAATGTGTGATGATCTAGCAATGTATAATCTCTTTAGAGAGGCATTAGGGAATGAGGAATGCAAGGGATGATGAGGTGAGGACATAATTTTAGAATAATAATTAAGAGACAGCTGCATCCGTCGCAGGTCTAAAGGTAACTGTTGGCAGATTACATATAGACTTTGGACGGGTGATGTGCGAAATGCACCAGAACAAATCCTTAAAGCAGAGTGGTGAACAGTATCTAATCTGCGTAAGATGGACAGTCTAGCTGATCCATAAGCAACACAGCCGTAATCAATTTGAGATAAAATCATTGACTGGTAGATTCGAAGGAGTGATGTGCGATCTGCACCCCAAGATGTATTGGAAAGCACTCTGAGGATGTTAAGCAGTCGCTCACACTTCTTCCGCAGATGTAAAACATGCGGAAGGTAAGTTAACTTCTTGTCGAAAATCACGCCAAGGAATTTTATCTCATTGACTACAGGAATGGGTCTATTATTTATGAAAAGCACAGGATCATCATGGAGGCTAGTTTTCCTGTAGAAATGAACGCAGCAACTCTTACTAGGAGATATACTTAGGCCATTCCGTTCACACCACGTAATTAGATTATTTACAGCTGTTTGCAATTGTCTCTCAATTATATTCATGTTTTGTCCCTGATATGAAATTGGTAAATCATCAACATATAAATTGCTATGAATAGAAGATGGTAATTGATGAAGGATGTTACTGATAAAAAGGTTAAAAATTGTTACACTTAAAACGCTACCTTGAGGGACACCTTCAGCTTGATTAAAAGTATTGGAAACTGTACTTCCAATACGTACTTTAAAATTTCTAGATGCTAGAAAGTTTTGGATAAATATTGGAAGATTACCCCTAAAACCAAGATTATGCATAGTACGGAGAATTCCATAGCGCCATGTGCGGTCATAAGCTTTCTCAACGTCGAAGAAGATTGCAACTAGGTGGTTTCTTCTCACGAAAGCATTTCGAATTTGGGATTCTAGATCTACTATGTTATCTATAGTGGATCGTCCTCTTCGAAATCCACTTTGATGACGAGGTATGCAATTATTCTTCTCTAAGACGTAAATGAGTCTAGCATTGACCATACGCTCAAATGTTTTGCACAAGCAACTCGTGAGAGCTATTGGACGATAACTCAGAGGGTCAGATGAATCTTTGCCAGGCTTCAAAATCGGAATCACTATCGCTTCCCTCCAAGATGTTGGAAAGACATGTTCCGTCCAGATTCTATTAAACAATATCAAGATGTTCAATAACGAATCATTGTCTAAATGACGGAGCATTTGATAGGTAATTCCATCAAGCCCTGGACTGGTGTTATTGGCCTGAGAAATAGCTGTCTTCAATTCCGACAATCGAAAAGCACAATTATAAGGTAGATTACGTCGATCGTTAAATCGTACTGGTGTCCGCTCTGCAATTCCTTTAGTCCTTAGAAAAGTAGGACTATATGAATTAGAGCTGGAAACACAAGCAAAAGTTTCTCCGATGACATTGGCAATATCTACCGGTGAGGAATGTACAGCAGCTCCAGCTTTTAAAACAGGAATACAATGATCCTGATATATACCATTGGCTGCTCTTACTTTCCTCCATAATTGTTTGCTTGATGTCGATGTGGTAATTGATGACACATAACGAATCCAAGATTCCCTCTGACTCTTACGTCTAACTCTACGAGCAAACGCTTTGGCTTTCTTGAAAGCAATAAGATTCTCCGTGGTTGGGTATCTTCGAAATATATTCCATTGCTTCCTTTGTTTCTTGTAGGAGATTTGACACTGTTTATTCCACCAAGGTTTCCGGTGTTTATGTGGAATGATGGAATTTTTAGGGATAGCAGCATCCGCAGCTCCGATTATTGTGTCAGTGACATATTCAACGGCATCATTTATAACATCTGTCTCAACTCTCGTCTCACTGATCACAGCCAATTGCGTGAAAAGTGTCCAATCGGCTCGACTGTACACATAATTAGGTGGTTTGTGATGCACACTATTACTTCCAGCCTGAGACACGATTAGAGGGAAATGATCACTATTGTAGAGGTCATTTCCAACAGCAAAATTCAGCAATCGCAGGAGTGATGGAGAACAAATAGATAAGTCAAGAGAGTGAAATGTCCGTGTAGGTTCGTGGAAATAAGTTTTCTCGTCGGCATTAAGCAGACAGAGACAGTTGTCAGAAATGAACTGTTCTATCTGACGACCGCGAGAATTCGTATCATCACTACCCCACAAACAACTACAGTTGGCAAAAAAAGTATTAGAACACTAGTAAATTTTAAGTTATCAAGGTAATAAAATGAAATATTTGTCACATAGTATTTATATTATGTAATACTTTTACATAATTACTCATGGAGTAAGAAACAAATATTTAAAATCAATAGAATTTAAAAAATTAAAATAAAAGGAGATTTGCATTGCAAAAAAAGTATTAGAACATCGGACTTCAATATTGAATCATACATAAAATAAAATAACTAAAAATTCAAACGTGATACTAATACTTGGTATGTAGTCCTTTAGCTGAAATTACTGCATCCAGACGCCTTTGCATAGATTCCACCAAATCTTTGGTGACGTTTGATGGCATGCTGGTCCAGGCATCTTGCAAAGCTTGCTTTACTTGTTATTGGGAATTTTCTCACTTTTTCATCCAATAGATGCCACAAATGTTCTATAGGATTCAGGTCTGGGGACTGTGGGGGAGTTACCAATCTTCGGGGAGCATTATATAATAGCCATTCTTTGGTTTTGTTGGCAGTATGTTTGGAGTCTTGTCTTAATGAAAAATGAATGTCTTCCCTAAAGCTAATTTCTTTGCGCTATCTTCCAAGTTATCTCGTAACACATCAATATACGACAAAGCTGTCATTTTATTATCAATGAAATGGAGATTTCCAATTCCATTGTAAGCCATACAGCCTTAGACCATGACATTCCCTCCTCTGTGCTTTATAGTTTTCTGTACATTTTGAGCCTGAAAAGCAGCTCCTTTTCTTCTCCAAACTGTGAGCACGTGTTTAGGTTTGAAAATTTCAACTTTACTCTCGTTGGAGAAAATAACGTTTTTCCAGAAATCTAATGATTTATTTTTATAAATTTTGACAAATTCTAGGCGTTCCTTTCTATTGATTTCTGAAATAAAGCGCTTTTTCCTTGGCCTTCTTCCTTTTATACCAGCATTATGCTATACATTTTTAACTGTTTGAGGTGTTACAACATTTCCTGAGATTGATTCAATATTTGGGGGCAACATCCTTGCACTTCCTGTCGGATACTGTAGGACATCTTTAACCATTTGTCGTTTTTCTCTGACAGTTAGCTTGCTTGGTCTCCCTGATCTTGGCCTATTATCCACAACCCCAATTTCTTTTTTCTTTTTTAAAATGTTGTGAATTGCGCAAAGTGAAACATTCAACTTACTGGAAATTTCTCGAAATGTTTTGCCACTATTGTGCAGGTGAAAGATTTGTTCTCTCTTCGCAAGTGAAATCTCTTTTATTTTTTGTGCCATGGCAGGAAAAGTCCACGTAAACTGAATTTCTACAAATTAGCAGCGAATGAGACAAGTGCTCTTGACATTGATACGGTTGAAAGTAACCTTGAAAGTTTAATGAAGTCACCAGCGTTGTAATTTGCATGTTTCTGCTTCTGTTCTAATACTTTTTTTGCTATCCAAATTTTGTTATTTTTATTTTAATAATATTGTAATTATTTTTAAATTTTATTTTTTACCTAGTTATAATTTTCTAAGAAAATGTTATCATTTATAAACTGATTATACAATTTACTTGATTTTGTTAACTTGAAAACTTCAAATTTCTCATTGTTCTAATACTTTTTTTGCCAACTGTATGGCCGTTAAAATCACCGAGCAATAAAAATGGGGTTGGGAGTTGATCCACTAATTCATTCAGTTCCTCTGCTTGGATGACATCATTCGGTGGTAAGTAGAGGCTACAAACCGTGATTAGACATGTGGTGTAGATTCTGACAGCCACAGCCTGGAGTGTAGTTCTTAATTGATGTGCTGTACTGGGATAACTGTTTGATGTGATTATACAAACTCCACCAGACACAGCAGCATCACCACCATAATCCTTTCTAAAGCATTGAAACCCACGCATTTTGGTGATAACAGTGGGCTTCAGGAATGTTTCCTGGAGAGCCACACATGCAGGGTTGTAGCGAGAGATGATGGATTTGATGTCATCATAGCGAGACCGAAAACCACGACAATTCCAGGAAACAAAGGAAGTCATGAATGGAATATATTCTAACCTTTATCGCTGTTGCTCATCGTCATCTCAGATGAATCTTCAGAATTAAAATCATCATCTGATGGATGCAGTTTTACAGTGTCTGCATCCAAAGAGAGAAGAGCTTTTTTTGTTGTTAAGGAAGACTTTCTAGGGCCTTCCTTCGCCAATTTTAATTTCCTAGCTTTTAAGGCTTTGGATTTTGCCAAAGCTGATTTGGCACTTATAGGTGTAGCTATTTCTTTTGACTTTTGTTGTGGAAGGAAGCTAACTGTAGGAGCAGAATTTATTTCTGTTTGGGTGCTGCAGGATCGAGTTACTTTTTTCGCCATAGTTGCATAACTAACACCAGGAGTGGGAGTGCGAGAACTAACTATGCGACGAGCTTCTGCATAGGAAACATTATTTTTAATTTTAATGGTCACAATTTCCTTTTCCTGTTGCCAAACGGGACAAGATCTAGAATAAGAAGTGTGGTTACCTTTACAGTTGACACACACTTCTTTGGCTTCGCAGGTAGAACTCTCATGGTCAACTTGAGAACAGCGGGCCCAAGTAGGTTTCCCTCTGCAAGCCATTTTAGAGTGTCCATATCGTTGGCACTGAAAACATCTGAGAGGATTTGGTATATACGGTCGCACTGAACACCGCATGTAAGCCACTTTGATGTATTGTGGCAAGTCTGGCGTTGCAAACGTCAAAATAAGGTGTTTGGTATTTAATATAATACCATCCCTTTTGATGGTTATTCTTCTCACGGCGCAGACTTTCTGGCTTTTCAGGTTGTCTAATATTTCATCAGTGGACGCATGATACAAATCCTCTGCAGAAATTACTCCCTGCACAAAGTTTAGTTTCGCATGAGGCTCTACTGTGATAGGTATGTCAGCTAGGGATTTCATGTTCTGTATTATCATAGCCTGCTTTTCAGATGCGGTTTCATCAAGTAAATTGCCCGTTCTTAATTTCTTAACTGATTTCACAGCACCCAGATGAGATATTAATCCCTTTTCAATAAGAAAGGGAGAAACATATTCGAATGATCCTCCAGTTCTTTTAATAATGAAGAATTTAGCTTCGCACATTGGCATTTGTTGCTCCCGAGGGAGTGATGAGAAAGTAGCTTTATTCATTAGTAGTAAAATTAAAATTCAGGGACTAGACGGCACCACCCACCACGGAGCCCTACGAGGGGATACAAATTAACTGTACCAGTGCTAGTCAGTCCCTATACGCTCACGGTACATCCCTGAAGTGGTCTCCACCCTTAACGAGTCACCCAGGAGATGTACCGATCGCTTGATCCATAAAGCCGATTGATGTGCTGAGGACCACAACACACCTCCCGTTTACCTGAAGCAGAGGCCAAAGTAATGTGTTGGTCTTTGAGGGCCTCAATTACCAGGACCCTCCTTTCCAGGGACACGGGTCTCCACGCCCGGCAAACACGTGGGTGATTTAATCCTCAAGAGTAGCTAATAGCAACAGAGCGGCGAAAGCTACTCAAGAGGAGCCCTCAACCTCTTGCGAGGCAACCACACTGAGGGAGAAGAGGAGAAGAGGAAGAAAAAGCAGAAGAGTAGAGGAGAGAGGAAATTAAAGAAGAGGACAGATCACTGGGGTACCTCGGGATTGTGACACCCGTGTTTACCTAAAGAAGGTAAACCCCCTGAGGGGGTGTGTCCGATACAAAGGCGGGTTAATCTAACATCAGCACTTCGTATCGGTAAAACTGTTAATGAGGTGATGTATGGAAATATGGCATGCAATTTATTAGTGACCTGCATGTTCCATGACTCCTGCCAAAGATCTTTTGTAAATTTTTTAACATACCTTTTCACATCCAACAAAGGAATGGATGGAAGAGACGGGCCAGATGCAGATTTAGCAGCTGCATCAGCCCTCTCATTGCCATCAAGACCTACGTGACTTGGGACCCAGCAGAGAATTATGTCGTATCCCTTGCCAGCAAGGGAATCTAATGCTCGGAAAATTCTAGACACAACAGGATGGCAGTCAAAACTACTGTTCCGCAAAGCTTCCAACACACTCAAACTGTCAGTGTACACACAGTATTTACAAGTTATCACTTGTATTCATCTGCTGAAGAGCTTGATATAATAGCAGTTGCTTCAGCAGAGAAGATGGAACAGGACGGATGGAGGCTGTAGCTAAGAGTTTTGTTTTCAATAACTACAGCACAACCAACATGTCCTGCAGATTTTGATCTATCTGTGAAAACTGGTGTGTACGTAGAGTACTGACCGCGATGTGAGGCATATAGCTGCTGGAAAACACTAGTTGCTGTGTCTGATTTTCTATAACGAGCAAAAGGATTGATGATTTTTATCTGTGGATCATACCAAGGTGGATGAGATAAATAGTCCGTTTTGTCAAAACGGACACCACATAGGTCAGATAATGAAAGACTAGCTTTTGTTCGTGTGACAAAAGGTAGAATGTTGTATGGACGAGCGTCATACAGCCTCATTAGTGCAGGTGTAGTAGTCATGGAACGTAATGGATGATGAGGGTCCGACATGATTTTTGCATAATAATTGAGAGACAGCTGCATTCGTCTCAGGTCTAAAGGCAGATGATCGCATATCGCATATAGACTCTGGACGGGTGATGTGCGGAATGCGCCTGAGCATATTCTCAAAGCAGAGTGATGTATTGTATCCAATCTGCGTAAAACGGAAGACCTAGCTGATCCATACACAGCACACCCATAGTCAATACGAGATAAAATTAATGACTGGTAGACGCGAAGTAGTGCGGTGCGATCAGCACCCCAAGATGTATTAGAAAGCACCTTGAGGATATTAAGCGATCGCTCGCACTTCTTCCGCAAATGAAGAACATGCGGAAGAAAATTTAACTTTCGGTCAAAAGTTATTCCCAGAAATTTTATCTCGTTGACAACAGGAATAGGTGTATTATTTATGCAGATAGTAGGATCATTATGCATGCCAGTCTTCCTGCAGAAATGGACACAATTACTCTTGCTAGGAGATAATGTGTGGCCATTCTCAGCACACCATGCAGCAAGTTTGTTAACAGTTGTTTGTAGTTGTCTCTCAATTAAACGCATGTTAGAACCCTCACATGATATTTGCAGGTCATCAACATATAGCGTGCCATAAACAGGAGGTGAGATTTGATGTAGGATGCAACTGATGTAAAGGTTAAAAAGTGTGACACTTAAAATAGAGCCTTGGGGTACACCCTCGGCTTGAATAAAAGTATTGGAAAAAGCTGTTCCAATACGTACTTTAAAAAAACGGGAGCGTAGAAAATTTTTTAGGAATATCGGAAGATTACCCCTAAAGCCAAAATCATATAATGTACGGAGAATTCCGTATCGCCATGTACGGTCATATGCCTTCTCGATGTCAAAGAAAATGGAAACCAGATGGTTCCTCCGCACAAAAGCGTTGCGGATTTGGGTTTCCAAGTAAGTAATATTATCAAGAGTGGATCTTCCTTTACGGAAGCCACTCTGATTGATATGAATATTTTTATTTGTTTCTAGGACATATACGAGACGGGCATTGACCATACGTTCGAGAGTCTTACAAAAGCAACTCGTCAGAGCTATTGGTCGGTAGTGTGAAGGAACAGAAGGATCCTTACCAGCCTTAAGGATCGGAATCACTATAGCTTCGCTCCAAAGTGATGGAAATTTGTTTTCAGTCCAGATCCTATTGAACAATAACAATAAGTTCAATAGAGAATCTGGACTTAAATGACGAAGCATTTCATAGCTGATTCCATCAGGTCCTGGACTGGTATTATTGGCCTGCTGTAATGCTCTCTTCAATTCCAACATCCGAAACTCACAGTTATAAGGCAAAGCTTGTCCATGGTTGAAACGAATTTGGGTTCGCTCAGCACGACTCTTTGTCCTTAAGAACGAAGGACTATAAGAGTCGTTGCTTGAGACGCTAGCAAGGGTTTCACCAAGGACGTTAGCGATGTCCTTAGGAGAAGAGTATACAGCAGCTCCGGATTTCAAAATAGGAATGGAAAACTCTCTATATATTCCATTGGCTGCTTTCACTTTTCTCCATAACTGTTTACTGGATGTGGAAGAAGTAATTGAGGATACATAGCGAGACCAGGATTCCTTCTGACTTCGGCGACGAGTTCTGCGAGCTAATGCTTTTGCTCTCTTAAAGGCGATAAGATTCTCCGTTGTGGGGTATCTTCTAAATAACCCCCATAACTTCCTCTGTTTCTTATAGGTTTTTTGACATTCTTCATTCCACCAAGGTTTGCAACGCCTGTGTGGTATAGAGGAACTCTTAGGTATTGATATGTCAGCTGCTTTAATAATTGTTTCGGTGACTTTACAAACGGCATCATCAATATTTTCGATCATAACCATTTCGTTATCAATATCTGCCAATTGTGTAAAAAATGTCCAATCTGCCCGACTGTACACGTAAGTAGGTAGGCGTTGTCCTACACTACTACCTCCAGTCTGGGAGATGACGAGAGGAAAATGATCGCTATTGTGCAGATCATTTCCCACAATCAAATTCAACAATGGCAGAAGAGATGGTGAACAAATGGCCAGATCGAGAGAATGAAATGTTCTTGTGGGTACATGGAAATAAGTCTTCTCGTCGGTATTAAGCAGACAGAGACTGTTTTCTGAAATAAACCGCTCTATCTGCCGACCGCGAGAATTAGTATCATCACTTCCCCACAAAGAACTATGGCCGTTAAAGTCACCTAACAGTAGAAATGGTGTTGGCAGCTGATCTATTAGTGCATCGAGTTCCTCTTGGCGGATGACATCATGTGGTGGTAAATATAAACTACAGACTGTTAATAAGCATAAAGTATGAATTCTTACAGCAACAGCCTGTAGAGATGTATTCAATAGATGGGCAGTGCTGGGAAATGTATTAGATGTTAACATACAAACACCTCCAGACACTGCACCATCATCACCACAGTCTTTTCTAAAGCATTTAAACCCACGCATGGAAAAGTTATTGCTGGACTTCAGGAATGTTTCCTGAAGTGCAATGCATGCGGGGTTGTAGACTGAAATTATAGACTTGATGTCATCATGATGTGAACGCAAACCATGGCAGTTCCAAGAAACAAAGGAAGTTATTTTTTAATTTGAAAAGCTCCTTTCCCGGAGCTGGAAAGCGTGTCATCTGACATCTCCTCGAGCGATAAGTCTTCGTCCGAGGGATGTAAGGAAACAGCGTCAGCCTCCAGGGACAAGGCTTTACGGGTGGATATGGAGGGTCTTTGTGAACCCTCCTTTGATGATTTTAATTTAAAAGCCTTTGTAGATTTGGATTTAGCTAAAGGAGCTTTTCTTTTTGTTATCATATTTGAAGATGATTTTGGCTTTGATATTGTGGGTAATCGAACTGGAGGAAGTGAAATTGCTTCTGTTTGTGTAGAAGTTGTTCTGGTAACTTTCTTAGCAACACTTGCATAGCTGGTACCAATTTGTGGGGTACGAGAGGTAACTTGTTTTCGTGCCTCTGGATATGAGCATTTACTTATTATTTTCAACGTGGTGATTTCTTTCTCAAATACCCATTGTGGACAACTTCGGGAATAGGAGGGGTGGTCACCATGACAGTTGACACACCTCTCCTTCGCTGTGCAGTTAGAGCTGTCATGGCCAACCACCGCGCAGCGAGCGCAGGTGGGTTTGCCTCTGCAAGCGTTCCTCGAGTGTCCATAACGTTGGCATTGGAAACACCGCAATGGATTCGGAATATATGGCCGAACGGGTAGATTTAAATACGCAGCTTTGATATTCTGCGGAAGGTCTGGAGTCGCAAAAGTCAGAATGAGATGTTTTGTGTCTATAAACTTACCATCTCTTCTGACTCTTATGCGTTCAACTCCACAGACCTTCTGATCCTGCAAATTATCCAGGATCTCATCCGTTGGCGTATTCTCTAAATCCCTTGCGGATACGACACCACGTGAAAAATTCAAGTTACCATGAGGCGAAACTGTTACCTCTATATTTGCCAGCAAGTGAATATTACTGATGGTGGTAGCCTGAGTGGAATTGGCAACTTCCACCATCAAGTCACCAGAACGCAATTTCTTAATGCTTTTAACTTCCCCTACAGTTCCCGATATTCCTTTCTGAATAAGGAATGGGGACACATTTTGAAAATTTCCCTCATTTCGTTTGATAACAAAGAATTTTGTATCCTTATTCATTAGTAACTGCTCCCGCGGGAGAAAAGAAAGTTTTCGATTTTCCATTTTTTTTTCTAAAATTTCGGGACCTGACCGCACCACCCACCACCGAGTCCAACAAGGGGATGCAGACCAGCTGCACCAGTGCTAGTCAGGTCCTATACGCTCACAGTACATCCCTGAAGTGGCCTCCACCCTTAACGAGTCACCCAGTAGATGTACCGATCGCTTGATCCATAAAGCCGATTGATGTGCTGAGGACCACAACACACCTCCCGTTTACCTGAAGCAGAGGCCAAAGTAATGTGTTGGTCTCTGGAGGCCTCAATTACCAGGACCCTCCTTTCCAGGGACACGGGTCTCCACGCACGGCAAACACGTGGGTGATTTAGTCCTCAAGAGTAGCTAATAGCAACAGAGCGGCGAAAGCTACTCAAGGGGAGCCCTCAACCTCTTTCGAGGCAATCACACTGAGGGAGAAGAGGAAGAAAAAGCAGAAGAGTAGAAGAGAGAAGAAAAGAAAGAAGAGGACAGATCACTAGGGTACCTCGGGATTGTGACACCCGTGTTTACCTAAAGAAGGTAAACCCCCTGAGGGGAAGTTTCTGCTCGAAGAGATTCTTCTGAGACATGGAGCTCCTCGAGTCATTATTACCGATCGTGGTGCCGTTTTCCAGTCCAGACTTGTATCCACACTAGTCAAATTGTGCCATATCGATCATCGAATGATGACGGCGTATCATCCCCAAACGAATGGATTGACGGAGCGCTTTAACAAAACTCTAGCTGGTATGTTGTCCATGTACGTTGATATCGAACAGAAAAACTGGGACGAAATTTTGCCATTTGTGACGTTTGCTTATAACACCGCTAAGCAGGAGACAACAGGATTTACGCCATTCTACCTTCTCCATGGACGTGAAGCCGAAACAACGCTGGATACAATGTTCCCATTCTTGCATGATGATGCAACGGACGATTACCTAGCCAAGACTATTTCCAGGGCAGAAGAATCGAGACAATTGGCCAGAACGCATACTCTGAGAGCGCAAGATAAAGACCGTCGACATTATGATTCCAAACACCGAATGGTGTCCTATCGTCCTGGAGACCTCGTATGGGTTTATACCTCAGTCCGAAAGGTCGGTCTTTCCGAGAAGCTCTTAAGGAGGTATTTTGGGCCCTATCAAGTGCTGCGCCGTTTATCCGACGTCACCTACGAAGTGCAAGATTTTGATCCTGCTTCCCGGAAAAGGAAACTAAAAGATGTTGTCCATGTTTTGCGTATGAAGCCGTACCATGATCCGGCGAAGCAGACCGACATTGAAGACGGACGAAATCAAGGTGTCGTTCTTCCGGAAAAGAAGGCAGAAGTTTACAAAGGACCTTTAACACGCTCAAGATCCAAATAGCAGCGAGACGCTGTCTTTTTGAGAGAGGAGCAATGCCGCATAGAGAAAGCTTTCCAACGAGCTCAGTGGCCGAGTGGTCAAAGCACGCGATCCAAACCCGGAGGTTGCGGGTTCGATACCAGCCATGGCTGTTGTATCCAAAGTATGGATATTTTGTTTGTTTCTTTAATTATTGTTTCCTTATGTTCTCCAACATTCTAGACCTTTCTTGAATGCGTCCCAAGAGTCCAAGGCATCTTTATTATTTATGTACCACTGCTTGGCCGTACCGTCTAAGAAAACTTTATTGAAATTAAATGCAAAAATAAAGAAGAATTAACGAACCTGAAGAAAACGTTAACGGAGAAAAACATCCCTGTGGAAGACAAAAAGCTTCAAATGCAGAAATTAATCATACTCAATGTTCCAGGCAGTATTTCCAAGGAAAAATTACTAACCGCACTAACTGAAAAATCTAAAACACCTGATCTTCACAAATTTATTAAAGTTATCAGCCACAGAAAAACTCTCAGCCCATTTAACCTCTTTAACTTCATTTTTGAAGCCCCACGAATGCTAACCAAAACCCTACTTGCAAAGAACCAAATCTACATTGGATTAGCAAAATACCGAATGGATATCTTCAGATCTATGAAGAGATGCCAGCAGTGCCAAAATTTTCGTCACAATACTAGCGAGTGCAGCTGCAAGAACCATTATTGTGCTAAATGTGGCAACCGTCATTCAACAGATAAATGCACCTCAAAACACTTTAACTGTATCAACTGCATCGAGGCTAACTACAATGGTGCTAATTACCCTACAGACCATGCAGCTTTTGATCTAAATTGTTATTCCTACCAGGAGCATCTTAACCAGTTAACTCCATACAATGATCTTCACCCGCCATATAACATGGAACAAACCAATTTCAACTCAGATTACAACTCATATCCCAGCTTTCAACACTCTAACTTCTTCCTCAACTAATAACCCCTCTCATCTCCAATTTCTCAACTTAAATTTAGACTACAATGAATACTAACTTCATAGACAATAAACTTAACTGCCTACAAATAAACTTGCAGCGCAGTCGGTCAGCCACAACTCAACTAATCACATTCGTTACAGAGATGAAGATTGATATAGAGCTTCTACAAGAATCATATGCAACCTCACGCGAACTCCTTACTCTACCAACAAGCTGGAAATCATTTTACTTTAAAGACCAAGTCCACCCACCCAGAGCAGCAATCATCATTAATACCACTTTTAATCCACTCATCATTCTTCTCCACCGAGACCTAGTTATTCTTCGTTTAGACTATTGCTCAAATTCACTTATTTTTTGTAGCTGTTACCTTTCACCAGCAGAGGATATTCACACCACCCTCGAACTTATAAAAGAAAATACTAAACACTTTCATAACCTCCCACTTTATCTAGCTGGAGACTTCAATGGTCAAAGTACCCTTTGGGGTTACCCCTCAAATAATTCGAGAGGTTTAGCCATTGAAGACTTAATTGCTGAAAACAATCTATTCATTAATAATATTCAACCTTGTAATCCAACGTTCATTGGACCAAATGGCCAAGGATGGCCTGACCTCACTTTAACCAACCAGCACAGCTTCCATACTATTCAAAATTGGTCAGTCAGCGATGAAATTACTTGTTCAGATCACGCCTATATCACTTTCGAACTTAATAAACCAATTACAGTCTTCTTTAACAAACGTTATAAATCTATTAACAATCAAGGTTGGTTGGTTGGGTTTTATGGCGCAAGGTCCAAAATTGGACATGCTGCGCCAAGAATTAGTTTTGTGTAACTTTATTTTATTTTAATTATTTATTTATTTATTTTCAAAAACCCAAACAACATTAAAATATTAAAAAACAAAAATAAGTGTATATACTCTATTAAAATCTAGTTATAAAATATAGAAAATGAAAATAACAATTATTTGTATAATTTTTTTAAAATCTAAAATGCAGATTAAATATAATGTATAAAACCTATTGCCTTCAAGAAAGCGAATAGGTTTCCATGGAGTGGATCCCCTATTAAATCAGATAAAATTAATAAATTAGTATTAAAAAAGTGTAAACTTTGCTGGATAAAATCATGACATGAAATTAAAATATGTTGAACAGTGTATGGTTCATCACACGCTTCACACCATGGAGTTAGTTCACTTAGAAACAAATGTCTGTGTGTGAAACGTGTGTGTCCGATACGAAGGCGAGTTAATCTAACATCAGCACTTCGTAGCGGTAAAACTGATAATGAAATGAGATATGGGAAAATGGTACACAATTTGTTGGTGACCTGCATGCTCCAAAACTCCTGGAAGAGGGAGTAGACATGATTTTTAATATACTTCCTCACATCTGAAAGAGGGATTGAAAATTGTATTGACGTTGAGGCTGCTTTAGCAGCCGCGTCTGCCTTTTCATTTCCCTCGAGACCTACGTGACCTGGGATCCAACAAAATTTAATATCATTCCCCTTGCCAGCAAGGGTATCCAATGTTTGGAAAATCTTGGACACAACCGGATGACAATGAATGTTCAAATTTTCCAACGCTTTTAATACACTCAAGTTGTCAGTATACACGCAAAAGGAATGAGAATTTACAGTATTCACGAGCTGAAGCGCATTATAAATTGCTGTGGCTTCAGCTGTAAAGATGGAGCAGGAAGCATGAAGGCTGTAACTGTATGTAACATTATTCATAAAAATATCACAGCCGACATGTCCTGCTGTTTTAGAACCATCCGTGAATGCTGGCGTGTAGGAAGAATACTGACAGCGATGTGAATAATATAGCTGTTGGAAAATTGTAGGCGTTGTGTCAGATTTTCTACAATCAGCAAATGGATTAATAATCAATATTTGTGGATCATACCAAGGTGGATGTACTAAAATGTCCGTTTTAATGAAACGGACATCACGTAGATCAGATAAGGATAAATGGTTTTTTGTTCGAGTGAGGAAGAGTAGGATGCTATATGGTCTAGCATCATATATTCTCTTCAAAGGAGGAGTAAGAGCAAAAGAACATAGTGGATGGTGAGGGTCAGACATAATTTTACAATAATAATTGAGAGACAGCTGCATACGTCGCAGGTCCAAAGGCAATTGTTGACATATTGCATAAAGACTCTGGACGGGTGATGTGCGGAATGCGCCTGAACATATTCTCAGAGCAGAATGATGGACGGTGTCCAGTCTGCGTCTGTGGAAAATATCAATCCGCAGCAAACCACTTGGTACTGCCTGAACGCTAGAGAACTGGAGGTAGTAGTGTAAGACAACGCTTACCTACTTACGTGTACAGTCGGGCAGATTGGACGTTATTTACACAATTGGCAGTTATTGATGATAAAATGGTTTCGATCGAAGATATTGATATTGCCGTTAGTAAAGTCACTGAAACAATTAAGACAGCAGCTGATGCATCAATACCTAAGAGTTCCTCTATACCACACAGGCGTTGCAAACCTTGGTGGAACAAACAATGCCAAGAAACATATAAAAAACAGAGGAAGTTATGGGGAATATTTAGGAGGTACCCCACAACGGAGAATCTTATCGCCTTTAAGAGAGCAAAAGCATTAGCTCGCAGAGCCCGTCGTCGAAGTCAGAAGGAATCCTGGTCCTCCTATGTATCTTCTATAACATCTTCAACTTCCAGTAAGCTGTTGTGGAGAAGGGTGAAAGCAGCCAATGGAATTTATAGCGAATTTTCTATTCCTATTTTAAAATCCGGAGCTGCTATATACTCTTCTCCTACGGATATTGCCAACGTCCTTGGTGAAGCATTTGCTAGCGTCTCAAGCAACGACTCTTATAGTCCTTCGTTCTTGAGGACTAAGAATCGTGCTGAGCGAGTACAAATTCGCTTCAACCATCGACAAGTCTTAACGTACAACTGCGAATTTGGAATGTTTGAATTAAAGAAAGCTTTACAGCAGGCCAATAATACCAGTCCAGGACCTGATGGAATCAGCTATCAAATGCTTCGAAATTTAAGTCCAGACTCCCTATCGAACGTATTATATTTGTTTAATAGGATCTGGACTGAAAATAAATTTCCATCTTTATGGCAAGAAGCAATAGTGATTCCTGTCCTCAAGGCTGGTAAGGATCCTTCAGACCCTTCAAATTATCGACCAATTGCTCTGACGAGTTGCTTTTGTAAGACTCTCGAACGTATGGCCAATGCTCGTCTCATCTGTGTCTTAGAAACTAATAATTATATCCATAAAAATCAGAGTGGCTTTCGTAAAGGAAGATCCACTCTTGATAATATGATATACTTGGAAACTCAAATCCGCAACGCTTTTGTGCGCAGAAATCACTTAGTTTCCATTTTCTTCGACATAGAGAAGGCTTATGACCATACATGGCGATATGGAATTCTCCATACATTATATGATTTTGGCTTTCGGGGTAATCTGCCGATATTCCTACAGAATTTTTTATGCTCCCGTGGTTTTAAAGTACGTATTGGAAGTTATACATCCAATACTTTTACACAATCTGAGGGTGTTCCTCAGGGCTCTATTTTAAGCGTCACACTTTTTAGTCTCTTCATCAGCAACATACTTCATCAGCTTCCATCATCAGTACATGGTACTTTGTTTGTGGACGACCTGCAAATATCATGTGAGGGTTCGAATATGCGATTAATATGAGAGACAACTGCAAACAGCAGTTAACAAGCTTGCTGCATGGTGTGCTGAGAATGGCCATACTTTATCTCCTAGCAAGAGTAGATGTGTCCACTTCTGTAGAAAGACTAGCCTGCATAATGATCCAACTATTTATATCAACAACACTTCAATACAAGTAGTCAATGAAATAAAATTCCTGGGTATTATCTTTGACCGAAAATTGACCTTTCTTCCGCATATTTTATATTTGCGGAAGAAGTGTGAGCGATCGCTTAATATCCTCAAGGTGTTGTCAAATACATCTTGGGGTGCAGATCGCACATCACTACTTCGCATTTATCAGTCATTGATTTTATCCCGCATTGACTACGGAAGTGTTGTTTATGGATCGGCTAGATCTTCTATTTTACGAAGACTGGACACAGTTCATCACTCTCTGCTTTGAGGATATGCTCTGGGGCATTCCGCACATCACCCGTCCAGAGTCTATACGTGATATGTCATCAATTACCGTTTGACCTGAGACGAATGCAGCAGTCTCTCAATTATTATGCTAAGACCATGTCGACCCCTAATCATCCGATACGTTCCATGGTTCCAAATACCTCTCTTATGAGATTATATGATGCTCGTCCAATGAGCATCCCACCTTTTCTCACACGAACCAAATCACATCTGTGGCTCACAGACCTACATGATATTCGGATTGAGTCTGTACCTCAATTTGCTCATCCGCCTTGGTATAACCCAACATATAATTTTATCAATACCTTTGCTCACTACAGAAAATCTGACACAACACCTATTGTTTTTCAGCAGCTATATTCTTCTCATCGCTGTCAGTATCAATCATACAAACCTGTATTCACAGACGGTTCTAAAACAGCAGGACATGTGGGCTGTGGAGTATTTATCAATAATACAGCTTTTAGTTACAGCCTACATCCATCCTGCTCCGTCTTTACTGCTGAAGCAACCGGCATCTACTATGCGCTTCAGCACGTGAATACAGATGACTGTCGTAAATTTTGTATTTACACTGACAGCATGGGAGCCAGTCCCACAGTAAGAAATCTGGTAATTTGAGTATTGAACGTTTCCGGACAACGGCCCAGAGTCTATCCGGAAAGTGCAACTCATTCTTGGCAGTTCAATTCAGTTTGATAGCCAAGTTCGATTCTCTTGCGAACCATCTGACCTCCACCTCCTCGTGGTGGCTCCTGGAAACACTAGTTTACTTGTGGCTAACGGAGGCAGAGGGACTAAACGAGCGGACGCTGCTTTTGGCTCGTTCCCATTTGATACGAGGGGACTCTGCTTTTGACTCGTACAAATGGCTAGGGAAGTCATTTTAGGAAGTGCAGCTCACGAAAGTGAGACTGCCATTTATAATTGTGAGATGATAAACTCCGAAGAAATAACGGAACAAGCTTCCGATATACATAGGTTGTTAGATTTAGAACAGGAGATACAAACAGCCATAGCAAGTTGCAAAATGAGCGGTACTACGGCGACTAGAATTAGGACTGGAGTGTCCAACATACTTAAAATTGCCATGACTATGGCCGAACGCAACGCAACTCTAGAAGGAGAACTTAAGGCCAAGACCAGCCTAACTCCACAATTAAAGACATATGCGGAAGTAGCTTCGACTGAAGCAAAAAAGACAAAGACTCAGAACAATAGAAGTAGAAGTAAGAGTAAAGCTCGTAGAGAAAGATCTAGGAACAGACAACAGAATGTTGTTACCATTTTCCCAACAAAGGAACAAACTTCCGAGGAAACTAAGATCACGGTAAAAAGAGAGATTAACCAGGCTAAATTGGGACTTAATGTTACCAAAATCAGAAACATTAGGAATGGAGGAGTTATGATAGAAACCAAAACAGAACAGGAACTAGATAAATTAATAGAAGAGTTCAAAAAGAATGATAAATTAAAAGAACAGTTTAAGCCACAAAAACCAGAGAAACGCAAACCTAAAATAATTATCTATAACGTTGATAAAGATATAAGTAAGGAAGAATTAATCGATCAATTAATCATACAAAACGAATTAAGTGAAGAAGCTAAACTTGAGATTGTACATAACTATAATTCCAAATTTGGAATAAATTGGATCTTAACTCTAGACAGCGAAACTTTTAAATTAATAAGTAATAAGAAAAGACTCTTTATAGGATGGAATAGCGTAAGTTTCAGAGAATATCTCAGAGCCTCTCAATGCTATAAATGCCTGAGATATGGACATCACGCGAAGGACTGTAAAGGCAAAGACACATGCAGACATTGTGGAGGTGAACACATTGATTTAAAGTGCGATAAGCCAGTTAAATGTAGCAATTGCCATGAACACAACAACAAGTACAGGACAAAATTCAACACAGGACACGAGGCAAATGATAGGAGATGCCCAATGTATCACAAAGAGATTAACAGATTAATCAGCTACATTAATTATGGATAGTAAGAAAAACAGAATTAGTTTAAATTGCGCACATATAAACCTCAATCACTGCAGAGCGGCTAACTTACAACTTTCAGAGGACATTAAGAACTTAAACTTAAATTGCATCTCGATTAATGATCCCTATTACCATAATGGCAAAATCACCAGCTTCAGTAAAGAATTTATCATCATTGCTAAGCACAAGCCCAAAGCAGCAATACTCATTAACAAAAGATTTAAATTCAACATATTATTCTCTATCAAACACCTAGTTATTATACAGCTTTATTTTAATGATAAACAACTAATCATAGCTTCAATTTATTGTCCACCATCCAAGAGAATTCAAGACCTTTTAGACATACTTGAAACACACCTTATAGCACACAACACCAGCAAATGGCTCATATTCGGCGATTTCAACGCCAAATCCACGACATGGGGACCTCGCAGAACGGACTTCCGAGGTGAGACCGTCCTAGAGTTTATAGCAAAACACAATCTTATAGTAGAGAACGACCCGAACAGTATACCAACTTTCTCCAGTACTATTGGGGAGAGCTGGGTGGACATCCTGCTTACACTTAATCTTGAGAGCAATGACATTTCAAATTGGAAGATAGTGGACAGTTACTCTGCAAGCGACCATAACTTAATGACCTGCGAATTTAATTTTAAGAAATTTAAGAACTCACATAACGTTAGATGGAACTCAAGGAATATTAACATGATAGAATTTGGAAAGGAAATCAAATCAATCCCAGAACACTACACAAACTTTGATCAAACAAACCTTGAGGATAAAATTAACGAGATTGAAAATGAGTTAGTTAAACTTTGTATTAAGCACAAGAAAAAATATAATAGAACACACACTAATAGTAACTACTGGTGGACCCCACAATTAACACAAGAAAGGAGCTATGTAAGAGCGCTTAGAAGGAACTACCAAAAAGAACAGGACACGGAGACACGCAACACCAAAAAGATAAGATTCAAACTGGAGGCGGCGAAGTACAGAAAACACATTAATGAAACCAAACAACGAGCATTCAGAGACTACCTAGGAAGCGTAACTAAAACTAACGCATTTGGCAATCATTATAAATTAATTAAAGAAAAGACTAATAATCTAATGATTTCTACTAACATTAATTTGGGAAACAACAATCAAACTAACTCCATCAAAGACGCGACAAATGAAATTCTTAATTTTCACTTCCCGCTTACCACTGCACATACATCAAACAACATGATCGGCACTAAGAACGTACCAGATTTTACCGTCATGGAAGTTGAAGACACAATTCACGACATGGACAGAAACAAGGCCCCAGGCTTCAACAACATTTGTCTTGACATTTACGAACTACTATTTAATGCCAACAAGTACTGGTTCACCAATATCTTTAACCTGTGTCTCAATTATAAAATCTTCCCCAAGTACTGGAAGATAGCCAAAGTAGTACTCATCCCGAAGGATGGCAAGGATCTGACGTTGAAGGAAAGCTATCGACCAATTTGCTTGTTACCAGTTTGGGGCAAGATTCTTGATAAGCTAATTATGAGACGCCTGCAATCACATTTCCAATCCATACTTAGCCCAAACCAATACGGCTTTATGAAAGGGAAATCAACGTGCGACGCAATCTACAATATTATCAGCAAAATTGAGGCTAACAATAAAAATAAGAAATACACCTGTTTAATTTCGCTCGATATTCAAAATGCTTTTAATAGCGCAAGATGGCACGACATTATTAAGGTACTGGGTAACTTCAATATTCCTAAAAATTTATACGACATCACCAAATCTTTCCTCAATGATAGACATTATCTTGATTTCGAAGGCAATTGGAAGAAGTATAACATAGGCGTCCCACAAGGATCAAGCTTGGGACCATTTTTATGGTTAATTTTAATCAATGAGCTCCTAAGTCAAGATCATGGCAACGAAGCACAAATTCAGGCTTTTGCGGACGACGTAGCCATAATTCTTACTTCCACGTCATACTTCAATTTCACAAAATTAGCGAACGCGCCACTAGGATTAGTCTCCAGCTGGACTAATAAGTACGGACTCACGCTCAGCATCAATAAATGCAAATTCACTATTTTTACGCCTGGCAAAGATATCTCTAGGAAACCAACCATCAGTTTCGAGGGAAATAGGATAGAATATACACCAGAAATCAAGTATCTAGGATTAACTTTTGATACTAAACTCACCTGGATGGCGCATCTAAATAAAATTAAAGACAACGTAGGAAACATTCAAAACAAGATCGCACGTATTGCACGAGTGACTTGGGGACTAAAACCAACAGTCTTAAAACTGATTTATACACAAGTCACGGAAAGCATAATTCTCTATGGATGTCAAGTTTGGTATAGGGACAAGGTCAAAATTAATCAAAAATTAGGACAGATCCAACTAATTGTCCTTATTAATTCAAAATTGTCCTTATAATCCAAAATTGCACTTATTAAACTCACGAAAACGTATCGGACCACCTCCACTGATGCTCTAAACATTCTATCAGGCTGAGTTCCACTTCACTTAAAGGCGGCATCACTGAAGATGAGATTTAAACTCTGGAACTGCAGAGAAGGTGTCACAATCAACGGAGTAACCTGGGATAACACCAATGCCTGGACCAAACAAACAGATATAATGTCACCTTGGGAAAAATTTCAAATCCCCTGGAACAGCGATGCAAACCATGACCAATATTACGCCTACACAGATGGATCCAAAATGGAAAACAGAGTAGGATGCGCCTCAATCATCATGTACAAAAATGACAGAATACACACTATACAAATCAGGCTGAACGACGAAGCCTCAGTCTTCGAAGCGGAGGCCCTGGCGATATTAGAGACCATGAGATATTCAATTAAACACAATTTACCCAGCTGTAACATTCATTCTGATTCAAGATCAGTTTTAATGGCGCTAGAACGATGTAAAATCTCTAATGAAACGATTAAAGAAATTTACAACATTTCCAAACAATACCCACGTTTCCACATGCACTGGGTTAAAGCCCATGTGGGCATCAAATATAATGAGGAGGCCGACAAGGCTGCCAAAGAAGCAGCGAAATCGCCTGTAATCAACAGAACTGTAAAACTAAGTAGACAACAATTCAAAACACTGACCAATCAATGGGAAATCAATCAATGGCAAATACATTGGGACAATTCCAACAAGACAAGGAGACTGTATGACATCTTTAACAAAGTCACTAAAAACAGACTTCAAGCGGACTTCCTTCTTAACCAGATCCTGACAGGGCATGGGACGTTCGGGACTTACAGAGAACGATTCCATAATCGAAGTGCGATCTGTCCCTACGATAAGGATATTCAAAGTCCTGAGCACCTCATTTACAAGTGTGAGAAGTACAGAACCATCAGGAAGAACCTATTCCCACACAAATTCAAGGAAATGTCACTCCCCGAATTATTAAAATACCAGAACTTTAGGAAAGGCATTAGAGACATCATGCTCAGTGAACTGAAATTCCAACTAGAGACACTAGACGATGACGAGGAAACAGAGTAAGAACTCTAACTCCTCACCCTATCTATGAATTTAATTCACTCACAAATTGTAACTAACCAGATCCCTACTGTAAATAACGTCACTAAAAATTGTAAATAACCTTCTATTGTAAATTGTATTATGTAACCCATTGTATAACCCAGATTCTGTATGTTAATAGTGTTTATAATAAAGAAAAGGAAAGCAAATCTTTCAGTCAGACGACGGGATATACACCAGACTAGTCTATTTTGCCTAACTGGCTTTTGAGATCTGTCCGAATCTGTCTCTCGTACTGCGGGAGTACTATTGACGACTCAATCACCGCATACCTTCGGGTGGGTCGGTTCAATCTTTGGTATTACACTGACAGCATGAGTATTATTGAAGCTTTGAAAAACAATAGCGTTACCTGCCATCTTGTTGTGTCGAGAATTTTCTCAGCATTGGATTCCCATGCTGGCAAGGGATACAAAATAATATTTTGTTGGGTACCAAGTCACATAGGTCTTGATGGAAACGAGAGAGCGGATACAGCTGCAAAGGCAGCTGAAGATCCAATTTTACCATCGGTTCCGCTCTCAGATGTGAGAAAGGGTATAAAAAGATTTATATGTTCCCTAAGGGAAGAATCATGGAACTTGCAGGTCGGAAACAAACTCCATAACATTTTCTCATCCCTCACCTCATTATCAGTTTTACCGTTACGAAGTGCAGATGTTAGATTGACTCGCCTTCGTATCGGACAGACACGTTTCACCCATAGACATTTGTTTTTGAGTGAATTAAATTCTTGGTGTGAAACGTGTGATGAACCTTATACTGTGCATCATATTTTAATTTCATGTTCATGTTTTAACCATTTACGTATAACTTTTTTAATACAGATATTTTAACTTTATCAAATAATCGCAAATAGGTTTCTGTGGGGTGATCCACCCCACAGAAACCTATTTGCGTTTTTAAGAGCAATAGGTTTTTTACCATATATTTGATTTAATTTTAAATTTTTGTATTATTTATTTATATTTTTTATATCTATTTATGTGTCTGTCTGTATATGTACCTCAGGTTTTTAATTACTTCGTATACATTTATTTTTATTTTTTAAACTTTTAATGTTGATTGGGTTTATAAAGAATATATATATAAAAAAAATTGAAATCATAGTTTTGGCGCAGCATGTCCAATTTTGGACCTTGCGCCATAAAACCCAACCAACCAACCAACCAACCTGGGAGATGACGAGAGGAAAATGATCGCTGTTGTGCAGATCATTTCCTACAGTTAGATTTAACAATGGCAGAAGAGATGGAGAACAGATGGCCAAATCGAGGGAATGAAACGTTCTTGTGGGTACTTGAAAATATGTTTTCTCGTCGGTATTAAGCAGACAGAGACAGTTATCAGAAATAAACTGTTCTATCTGTCTACCGCGAGAATTGATATCTTGACTTCCCCACAAAGAATTATGTCCGTTTAAGTCACCGAGTAACAGAAATGGTGTAGGCAGCTGATCTATTAATGCATTGAGTTCCTCTTGGCGTATGACATCGTGTGGTGGTAAATATAAACTACAGACTGTTAATAAGCATGAAGTATGAATTCTTGCAGCAACAGCCTGTAGAGTAGTATTCAATAGATGGACAATGCTGGGGAATTTATTAGATGTCAATAAACAAACACCTCCAGACACTGCACCATCATCACCACAGTCTTTTCTAATACAGTTAAATCCTCACATGGAGAGGTTATTAGTAGACTTCAGGAAAGTTTCCTGAAGTGCAACACATGCGGGATTATATTCTGTTATTAGAGACTTGATGTCATCAAGATGTGATCGCAAACCATGGCAGTTCCAAGAAATAAAGGAAGTTATTTTTGATATTGAAAAGCTCCTTTACTGGAGCTGGAAGGCGGGTCTTCTGTCATATCCTCGAACGATCCATCGTCGTCCGAGGGAAATAGAGAAACCGTGTCAGTCTCCAGGCAAGAGAAAGCATTATGGGTGGAAACTGCAGATAATTTTGCCTTTTTTAATTTTAAAGCTTTCTCTGCTTTTAATTTGGCAAAAGGAGCTTTTTTGAAAATGTTGGAGTTTTTCTGAACTTTGGCTTTTCAGATGTTTGGGGTAATCTTACAGGGGAAACAGAAAACGTTTCGGTTTGTGTGCTGCTCGATTTGGTGACTTTTCTGGCAGCATTGGCATAACTAACTTCTGATTGAGGAGTTCGAGAAGTGACTAAACGTTTCGCCTCAGGATATGAGCATTTATGGTTAACCTTAACCGTGGCTATCTCCTTTTCCAGCAAATACTGAGGAAAACTTCGAGAATAGGAGGGATGGTCACCGTGACAGTTGACACACCTCTCTTTCGCTGTGCAGTTGGAACTATCATGGCCTACCACCGCGCAGCGGGCGCAGGTGATTTTGCCTCTGCAAGCGTTTCTCGAGTGTCCAAAGCGCTGACATTGGAAACAACGCAAGGGATATGGAATATATGGCCTGACGGGTAAGTTCATGCTGTTACATACTGCGGAAGGTCTGGCGTCGCAAAAGTCAGAACACGGTGCTTAGTATCAATAACTTTGCCATCTCGGCTGATTGTGATGACGTCTTACGCCACCCGCACCACCCACCACCGAGTCCAACAAGGGGATGCAGACCAGCTGCACCAGTGCTAGCCAAGTCCTATACGCTCACAGTACATCCCTGAAGTGGCCTCCACCCTTAACGAGTCACCCAGTAGATGTACCGATCGCTTGATCCATAAAGCCGATTGATGTGCTGAGGACCACAACACACCTCCCGTTTACCTGAAGCAGAGGCCAAAGTAATGTGTTGGTCTCTGGGGGCCTCAATTACCAGGACCCTCCTTTCCAGGGACACGGGTCTCCACGCACGGCAAACACGTGGGTGATTTAGTCCACAAGAGTAGCTAATAGCAACAGAGCGGCAAAAGCTACTCAAGGGGAGCCCTCAACCTCTTACGAGGCAACCACACTGAGGGAGAAAAGGAAGAAAAAGCAGAAGAGTAGGAGAGGAAAAAAAGAAAGAGGACAGATCACTGGGGTACCTCGGGATTGTGACACCCGTGTTTACCTAAAGAAGGTAAACCCCCTGAGGGGTAATTTTATGTTGAATGAATGAAACACTTGCAACTACTAGTTAACACATTTATCTAAGATAATATACAGTTATTTTGGGAAAAATAAATTATTTGTTTTAATTACGATCATTATTAAATTCTACACTGAAACACGTTTTCTCAAAGAAACGCTAAACGCAAAGTCCCCAATAACAGCTAAATCTAATAAAAGTTAACTTAATAAATCACTAATTATGACTCTACTGGGGTTCTAATTAATTAATTTTGATTATTGATAATTATTTTGATTTAATTAGTGTTATTCATTCCAATCTCAATATTGAAACTTTTACTATGTGCAGCTTCATACCCAAAATAGCTGAGATTATTTACTCCATTATATTATTTAAATAATTAAATTATTATTGAAATAATAGTTTATTTGCTTAGCAAACAACTGTACAACACTTTCTGTACAATTATTTCTAAGCTCTAATTAAAAACAAATAAGATTCAAGCAGATTAATCATACACAATGAAATCTAGAAACAAGTCAACGGAGATAGGCTAATATATTTATAATTATACTATTCTGCTTTGTATATCATTCTTGCATTCTTATTATGATACACATTAATTTTGATGTACAAATGATTCAATACTTCTAATTATATTAATAGAACTGTGTTACTCAGCTTAATTGATGATTATTCATATTTTAATTAATTAATTATTTCTTACAAAACTGACTGCTTTGATTTAAGTAATTAATTAAATTGCTCCTCTTTCTTCAGTAGTCTGTGTTCGTGTCCCTGCAATCTGCATCTGGCGCATGTCTTCTATCAGTTCCTTTGTCTGACGTGAGAAGAAATATCAAAAAATTAATCTATTCTCTTTGACAGGAGTCATGGAACATGCAGGTAAACAATAAATTGCGTGCCATATTTCCATACATCACCTCATTAGCAGTTTTACCGATACGAAGTGCTGATGTAAGATTAACCCGCCTTCGTATCGGACACACACGTTTCACACATAGACATTTGTTTCTAAATTAATTAAATCCTTGGTGTGAAACGTGTGATGAACCATTCACTGTTTATCATATTTTAATTTCATGTTCATATTTTAACCAATATCGTTTACACATTTTTAACTGTGATATTTTAACATTATATGATTTGCTTGGGGAATCACCCCATAGGAACCTATTTGCCTTTTTGAGGGCAATAGGTTTTTTACATAAAATTTAATTTATGTTTTCTAAATTTTAAAAGTATATATATTTTGATTTTAATTTTATACTTTATATTTGGATTTTAATGTAAAATATATACACTGATTTTTGTTTTTTAAATTTTAATGTTGCTTGGGTTTTTAAAAAAATAATATAAATAAAATAAAATAAAAATTTAATTAAATATATGCTTTAAAACTTTATTCTTGGCACAGCATGTCCGTTTTTGGACCTTGCGCCATAAAACTTAACCAACCAACCAACCCCCTCCTGGGTGAGACACAAGGCACTAGGGTCCTTCGGGGCCCTCTCTGGTAAGGTAAAATACCGGAGCAGTCCGGTAGAGCTGGATGAACCCCGGCTTAGTAGAAATACTGCCCTCGTGGCAGTCCTGAGCTTGCTCAGGCACATAGGACCGGCACAGTCTATGCTACTGGGCCGGCATTCCCACACTTTCTCGGCTGTGGGGCCACTCATCTCAAGGGGTGAGACCCAAGGATCCAGGGTCCTTGGGGGCCCTCATTGGTAAGGTAAGGTAAGGTAATCGCCGGAGCAGTCCGGCAGAGTTGGATGAACCCTAACTTAGTAAAAATACTGCTCTAGCGGCGGTCCTCGAGCTTAACTCAGGATATAAGACCAGTTTGGTTCCCTGGAACTAAGTTGGCAAGAAATCCCCTACGAAAGCGTGGGTGTCCCATGAGTGGGCATGGGTTGACGGTGCCGATGGCCTGAGTACAAAGTCCTGAACGCCTGCGCATCCGTGCGGGATCAGGCATTTCGAACGCGTAAGCCCAGTTGTCGATCATGAAAACTTAGGGCTGTCCGCTCAGCAATTCTTTTAATCCTTCGAAAAATAGGATTATGCGAATCAGAGCTGGAAACACTAGCAAAAGTTTCACCGATGACATTAGCAATATCTATCGCTGAGGAATGTATAACAGCTCCGGTTTTTAAAATAGGAATGGAATAATCCTGATAAATACCATTGGCTGCTTTAACTTTCCTCCACAATTGTTTGCTTGATGTCGATGAGTTAATTGAAGACACATAATTAATCCAAGATTCTCTCTGACTCTGACGTCTAACTCTACGAGCGAATGCTTTAGCCTTCTTAAAAGCGATAAGATTCTGCGTATTAGGGTATCTTCGGAATATATTCCATTGCTTTTTTTGGTTCTTGTAAAATTGTTATTGATTATTAAGATTGTAAGATAATTCATGAAATTATTAGGATCATGTTTGTGAAATATATTTCTGCTACATTTTTCTCCTAGTTCAAAATTAAGTTAGTATGATATCACAAAACACAATGATTGTACATTTAAAGTTTTTCACTATGATCATTTAATTAATTATATTTTGCATGATTTAATCTGATAATATCAACATTACTTATTGGATTAGTATTGAAAATATAGGCATATATTAAATCATTGATATCAAAAATAAAAAAAAATTTTTTTAATTAAATTTGTTGCCAAATAAAAACATTCATCTTTTTCATTATACAAATAACTGGAGTAAATGAAACATTTGCTTTTATTGCATTATTAATTTTTTTTTACTAAATAGCACATAAAAAGAGCAAAATTTATAACTTGCTCAGATAATAAAAATAGAGTAAAGACAACAAGAGTATGCTTAAAATAACTTTATTAAATATTTCAATTCCACATTAAAATATATCGTAAATTAGTATCAAAATGTAATTAATTTGTTTTGATATACAAAATAATTTCTTGAAATAAGCAAAAAATGTAAATAACGATTTAAGTTTAAGAACATCAATTTAATATTTATACCTGTATTTACCTACAGAAAACTCTTCTCTGAAATTTACATTATTTTCCTAATGTTTGTAATTTTCTTTTTGATCTCTTGAATTAAAAAGTTTTTATTTGAGAGTTTACTTTTAAAATAAACATTGATTTTTTAGGTTCGGGAATATCACGATTCAGATTTTCATCAACATCAATTAAATTTGTTTCAACATTTCCATGAGGAGAGAATATTTGTCTCCAATATATAAAAGAAAATTATTCTTGTTCTGCTTTTTTAAAGGATTTGCTACATAATTGACAAATAAACGTTTCCATTTTGCTGGATGTGGAAGAATTAAATACGAGGTTTTACGTAAAAATTGATAACAATGGGGTGATATAAATGAAAGCATGAAGCATAAAATTAAAAAAGTTAGCAGAATATTTCTTATGATTTAAAGAATATTGCAAAAGAGAAATCTTTTCTTCTAAGCAATAAAATTAATTTTCATCACTCTCACAAATAATTTTCAATTAATTAATAACACATTTACACAAATCAAATAAGTTATTCTTATCGTTAATTTTTCAAAATTTTCCAATGCTTGTAATATATTATCTAAGGTATGAATATCATTTACAATCATAAGAAAGTAAAAATTATTTATCTTATTAGTTTGAAAAACTTTTATTGAACTTACCAAATTCAAATTTTCCTCAACTGTTATTGAGGATTCAAGAACAGGAACTTTTGAAGGACTTATCAATAAAAACATAATTATATCCTTATTTGTAACAACAGTCCATGATAATGGAATTTTTAAACTAACTTTAAACAGTACTTAAAGTTCACTTAAATCTTTAAAGCAAAATTTTATCCCTGTAGACTTTTTACCTTTTTTTACTTTTAAGGCACAAGCAAAGTTCTAATTTTCAATTCTTATCTTCTTTACATCTGGCTCGTCTCGATGATTCTTGGTTGTTCATGAATATTTCGGGTAGTTTGGAATTATGGTGGGAATGGCATCTAACTTCAATCATGGGTAACGTAAAGGAGCGCTCAGTTTTTCACCAGTTTCTCTACAAATGTATCTGAACATCTCAGGAAATCACTCTCTGCAAAGTGATGCTCACAAACCTGAAAAAAGAAAAAACACTATTAAGATAAATGTAAACTATATATATTTAAATGAATTCTCTAAAAGACTTTTAAAAGTTGTTTTGATTACATCATATATATTTCATTCTGACAAAGTTCAAGCAATCTTTATATTATTTTAACTGGTATAAAAAATGTTAAACTTTAATTAAAATTATCAAAGAGGTAAAATTTGTGATTTGTTTTATAATTTAAATTATGTATATCATGTAATTAAAATTATATTTAATTCATTTTTCCACTTCATATTATAGATTAAAATAATGATAACGTAAATAATAATTATTTCCTCAAGTATATTGAATAATTACTGATAGCACTATTATTTCATTTCCCAATATAAAAAATGTGAAATAAATAAATTCTCAAATATTTCAATTCTAAATTAATTATTAATTTATAATATAATTATTCAGATGTAACAAAAGTGTCTTAATAAAAATACAGAAAAACTTAATATACCAATAATCACATATGATTAAAAAACAATTTGATTAATTAAATAGGGAATAATTTTAGTAATTGTCAAAGCTATTGAAAGTTTTACAAATTAGAGCCAAATTAACTACAGAATGAGAATTATTTTTTAAGAAGAAAAACATACAATTATGGTTAATGGAAATAACATTAACTTTAATATTTCTTATCCATGGTACAAACATGCGTTTTATAATTTTTAAAAAATGCATTTCACTAACGATTTAATTATATTGTTTTGAAATAAAATAAGACTGAAGCTAGAATTTTTCATCACTTTTAGATTTTATTGAGGAATAACAGGCAACCACTTCTTTAGGATTGGTTCTTTAGCATTCTTCATACCTCTTGACAATTGAATGGCATTTTTATAAAATTTCTTTAAATATATAATACTTTTGATGAATATTTTAAGACAAGGTTTATCACACACATGTGCAAAATCAACTCCATACAGAGACTGAAGTGAGTCGTCGAGCAGGCGACAGGAAATGGAGGAAGAAATTTACACTTTAGGGGCTCGTTGGCAGCCTTATGTGGATGACTCATTCCAGAAAGAAGTTTTGGTGCGCAGGCCTTGTCTTTAAGAGGTGTTGACTGAACTCAGCGACAATCTGGTCTGACAGTATGTTGGCATTACAAGCTTAAACTTCCTAACTGATCAAGTTGCAGCCCTAACTGGTTCTCACTTTATCAAAAGAACAGACTATTGATAACATAATTTCCCAAACATAGCATAACCTTGAACTATAGTATAGCTACAGTATGTATACATTTTACTATCTCATTTTGTGTACATATTTTACTAACTCTTTTTGTGTATATATTTTTTGTATTATCTAATTATATTAATTAGTAATGTATCTACCATCAGCATTACAATAACTATAAGATATCTGTAATTGAACTGTAATACAGAGCCCTACTGTGTAGAAGCCTGTAAGGCCTAAGCGCCCCACCATGTGAAGTTCAACTTTAATAAAGTACAAACGTCGGTTTAAGAGGGTGTTGATTAGATTATTATGACTGGGGGAAATCACCCGTTAACCTTAGGTACAGTCTGGGATCTCACACATCGTTATCCCTGTCTCCGGTCTTCAGAACCGTAACTGTTAGCATATTGTTTAGATGCTATTTAGTTGTCACCAAATTCTTCACCTAAAACTAAGTTTTTAAACTTTTCATCCACCAAAAGTATATCCCATTCAATTACTAAAGCTCTAAGGATTAAATTGATATAAAATTTACTAATAAAATCGAATTATTTACGAAATTATAACGTTTTTCAATTACCAACGGAAACTTCAATGGCGGAGGACTGTTAAAGCCAAGCTGAATCTATTCAAATTAAAAAATTAAACCCATTGGACTCTTCAAATTGGTCACTCAACATTCAAACCATAATATCATCATAATAAACCAAAATTAATTAAACCACTGTATTTCATTCAAGAACATTTTAAATTATTCTCCGCCATACTTTAGTAGTCATAAAAAATTTATTTTTATTTTATAGCTCATTAATTTTGAAATTTTTGTTTTTATATGCGTGACTCAATTTTAAAAATTTTTCTAATTTTTTCTGATGCTTCAAATTATAAAAATCCACTCTACTTCATAAGTTAAATGTTCATATTTTTCTCCGCCATAGTTTTCTAATCATTTTAATATTCAGTCTCTGTGCAATTATCTTACGTTTTTGAAATTAGAAATTTTGGCTCAGTTTTACTGTACAGACACCTTTGGTGCATTTTTTTTTGAAGCCAAATTTGGCAAACAGAGCCTTAAATTTATAACCGAAATTTTCAAAAAGTCGCCAATGCTGTATGACGTCAAACTTATGACGAATTTCCGATCGGGAAAAACAGCGGGATTAAAAACGGCTGAAATAGTGACAAATATTTCATACATTATTGGTATCTATTAATATACTCAAGTAATTTTACAAAATTAACAAAAAACGCCGATTTATAGATTACAAACAACAATGGTAAAATAATAAAGTTGATATGTTAAATTATCCATAAAATTTTTTGATTAAAACAAAACACAAAAATATTTCGATATCGATAAAATATTTTGATTCACAAAAATATTTCAAAAAGAACGAGGGAGCTGAAAAAAAGAAATTACTTCGGAAATGAATGAGAAAAATATGGGAACTTCGAAAAAGTAAATATCAGTTTTAAGAAAATCAGAATATGAATTCTAACGAAAATTCCAGAAGAATCCGAACACGAATAACAATGAAAAGTAAAGCAACATTCGGAATAGAATAAATATAAATTATTAAGAACAAATTAAACTGTTAAATAGAATATCTTTAAGAAATTAAAAACAGAAACAATAATTTTAAAAATGTATATACAAATTATATAGTATTTTATAGCAATAATATAAATTATAAGAATGCTATATATAAACTTAAGAAAGAATGTATCGATTCAATTTTAAACAGTAACTTCAAATTCAATTTAAATTTTTAATTAACGAAAAAGAGCAATACAGAATGAAATTTAATTATCCAAACTGTCCAAACAAATTGTAAAACACACTAAAAATCTTATGAAGTTAACTCGCAAAATTTTCTAGTAAAATGCTAAAATGGAACAAAATGTTTTAAATTTCATCGCGATGACGTAAACACTCGAGTTGTTAAAATTGAATTTTCACCTTAATTCTTATTGGTCTTCATCTGTATGACGAACATCTCGCGAGAATCACACGAAACAAAAATAAGGCTCTGTTCACCAAATACGGCTTAAAAAAAACGTGCCAAGGTTGACCGTACAGTAAAACTGAGCCCATCTTCATATCCTCAATACTTTTTATGTTACAAATTTTTAAAAAATATCTACTTCAATTCAAAAAAATACCTTGCTATTATTTACTCAAAAACACTAGAAGCAGGAATAACTCCTCTACGCTGATTGGTCTAGCCAGTTGTGTAACCCGAGCCTTGCTTATGCCAACAATAAATTTTTAGTTATCTTTGAATAGCTTCAGTTTCTACTGATACAACCTTCGGTTTTTCATCAAATTGTTCATTTTAACTTATTTTGCCTTAAATAACGGCTATTTTCATTCAAATATTAAATTATTAACTACTTTCTACATTTACTAGCCTACTATTTAATATTATGTATGTTTTTTAGAACTTAATAATATATATTTTCAAATGTTTTAACTCAGTTAACCTAAAATCCCATTTTTCTATATTATAAACAACTAAAATCAATTTTCAACCGTTTTTGCTTTGTTTAACCTAAACTACTTTTTTCCAAAGAATACGTCTGACCAAATTTAAAGATTCTATTCCATACAATTTTTCCACTTTTAGTCAAATCACTGCTTTATTGATATCCATGCTCATTAATTGTTTTTTCTTTTAACTTAGTAAAATGTTTAAACCTGTAAAGCCTAAATTAATACATTTTTGGCCTTGGTCATAGATGGTCACACTAAGTATAACTTCTAAACTAATACAAATTTTAAACCCATTATAAAGTTATGCTTCATCCCATAAGATCAACATAATATCCTACAAATTTTTTATAATTTCTACCAGAATTATTAGGTTTTCTTAAAATACTCCCATTTCATCCAACGAAATCAAAAAAATCCTTTTCTTTTCCAAATGATTATCAACAATCTAACAATCATGATGTAACAAATGCCAAAAAACAATCCTCAATATATCAAAACAACTCTTCCACCAAACCAAAGGAATTAAAAAAACATGCTAAATTCAAAAAAAGTGTGAAAAATTTTATCTACCAAAAGATATAAGAAACAAAGCAAATCAATTAGTTCAAGATTTATTAGATTCAAATTGGTCAGATAATAATGAAAAAAAAAAAAACCCGAAATAGAACAATTGCAACCTTCACTAAACTCAAACATTCAAGAATTACAAAACAAACTAATTCCAAACCTAATAGAAGAAATTGACAACCTAAACAAAAACATAGATAATACTATAAATCAAATAGCAAAAGACAAACCCTCACCTCAACCAAAATTATATAGCAATGCAGTCAAACAAAGGAACTCAATTATAATCGGAAAAACAAAAGAATTAACCTCCCCAAAAGCTCTCCAAAATATAGACACCAACATCCATCCATAGGCAATCTACAATAGGTATAACCATATAGAAATTAAATGTAAATATACAAATGACATTAATTCTCTAAAAAGAACACTGCTAGATAACAATCTCTCTATTGAAGATAAAAACCACAGCAACAAAGAGTAATTATCTTAAATATACCGGAAAAATATAAAAAAGAAAAAATAATCGCTACAATAAAAGAAGAATTGAATTCGGATGATAACACAGTAAAATTAATCCAATTCAGGAAAATAATAAGTAAATACAGCCTATTCAATCTAGTAATAGAGCTTCCAAAAGTTCTATCAAGCAAACTTCTAACCAAAAAATTTCTATTCATTGGTTTAGCTAAATTTAAAATCAACAAATTCAAAACAATCCGTAGATGCCAACATTGTCAAAATTTCACTCATATAACAGAAAATTGTCCAACAAAGAAAACATAGTGTGCCAGATGTGCAAAAACACACAAAACAGATCAATGCCAAACTACAAAACTATTCTGCATCAATTGCTTTCAAGCAAATAGAGTTGGCTCAAACTATTTAATAGAACGAGCAGCCTATGATCATAACTGCCCTTCATACCAAGACTATCAACAACACTTAAAATAATATTAAAAAGTTTTAATAAAAATAAAATAAATTAAATACAAAAATGTCTAACAATATCCCTAATGCTAATACTTATCTAACCCCAAATAATACTAATCCTAATCTTCTAAATTTTAATCTCACAGAATTAAAAATCTTACAAATAAACTTACAAAGGAGTAAATAAGCACAAACACAATTATTTCAAATAATATTGGAAAACCAATATCATATCCTACCACAAGAACCTTACACGTTTAAAAACGATATTAGAGGAATCCCTCTCTCATTTAAAACCTTTTATAACAAAAATTCACAAAATATAAAATTTTTAACCTTAATTAATGCACCTATTAATCCAATGTCTTTGTTAATTGAAGATGATATTATAATTCTTTGTCTAAATCTTCTTCCACATCCTTTAATACTAATCAATGCGGATGCCTTCCCAACTGGTAACCTAAATCAAATTATTGAAAAAATTAAGCCCTTTTTAAACAAGTATAAAGATGGTCTACTATTATCTGGTGATTTTAACGCACCAAACACAATTTGGAATTATCCATCAACAAATCATAGAGGACACATAACGGAATCATTTATTTCGTCATCAAATTTAAATTTAATAAACAGCATAGACTGCATGCCAACATTTACAGGCCCAAATATGATAGTTTGGCCAGATCTGACCCTTTCAAATGACCACCTATTTCCGTTTATCCAAAATTGGAATGTTCTAGAAGTTAACGCTTGCTACGATCATAATTATATAGAAGTGACTATTGCAAAATCATGCATAATCAGTTTCAATAAGCGTTTTAATTGTACCAGACATAGCTCAAATTTTATAAAACACATCAAGCAACACACAAATCTTCTCAACACCCTAATAAATTCTTGCTCAAATAAAACAGGCCTAGATAACCTCGCGGATCAACTAATTGACATTTGTAAACAAACTGCAGTAAATACACTGACATTCCATAACCGAATAAAAAAATTCAAACTAAACTGGTGGAACGGCAAATTAAAAATATTAAAAAATAAAACACAAGCACTAAGAAGATTTAATGTTCACAAGATTCAATTGAAAAAAACCACTTTATCCTACAATACAAAAAATCTTTAGCAGTATATAAAAATGAAATACTACAAGCAAAAAGTTGGCAAGATTATTGTTCAAAATCCAGTTCCGCCTACAATATTCTAGAAAAATAGCAACAAACAAAATTTTTAAACCAACAACCTTTATACCCTTAAATTCAACTCAACAATGTTCTAATATTTCTAAATCCATTTTCTCAAATCTTTTGGAATTCTCATTCCCGGATGATCCATCAAACCACCCAATTATCCCAGTTACATCAAATCCAAACTTAGACCCTCCATTCACAAAAACAGAATTTAAAATCACAATTAAAAATCTTAACACTAAATCCCCAGGCATATATGGTTTAGATAACGGCATTGTAAAATTAATTTATCAAGCTATTGCAAAAATTTTCTTAAACTTTCTAAATTTAGGTTTAAAATTGCATTACTTCCCCAAATCTTTTAAAACAGGACAAATAATTTACTTCATTAAAAAAGACAAACCACCAAACAATCCAAGCTCATACAGACCTATTTGCCTACTTCCAGCAATAGGAAACCTCCTTGAACGCCTAATAACAAATAGGCTAAAATACCATTAAGAAAACAAAAATTTTTACAGCGACACACAATTTGGATTCCATACAAAATTGTCAACTGAACATGCTCTGCTTAAAATTAAAGAACAAACTAATAACAACAAATCACAAAATAACTACACAGCGCTAGTAAGCATAGACATGGAGAGGGCGTTTGACTCATTATGGTGGCCGGGATTAAAGCAAGCACTTAATAATCTAAATCTTCCACCAAATCTTTTTTAACTGACAGAGAACTAATACTAATACATGACAATATTCAAATTAATAAAAAACAATCAAGAGGCTGTCCGCAAGGTTCAGTTAGTGGACCTATTCTTTGGAACTTGTATTATGATGAAATTAATAAATTTAATTGGCCACACCATACAAATGATATCACTTTTGCCAATGAGATTCTTTTTATTGTCTCGGGAAAAACTGAGGAAGAATTAAAGCTAAATAGTTACCAAACATTAGATTTTTTTCTAAACTCTGCACTAAATTAAAATTAAATGTCTCCCCTTCAAAATCTAAAATTTTAATCTTAAGTAAAAAAACACACACCCTAAAATATAATTCAAAAATATTTTTTAATAATATTAGTCTTAAACACATACTAAATTACTTACTTATCTTTGCATACAAATAGATAGTAAGCTTTCTTTTTTACATCATATTAGATCATTAAAACCTAGTATCATTAAAATTGTACAGAGGCTGAAATCAATGTCAAATACTAATTGGGGCTTAAAAGGTAAACTAATCAAAATAATTTATAACACTGTAATAACCAGAATAATACTTTATGAGCAGCATTTTGGCTAGAACCTCATAACCAAAGGAAATAAAAACAATTATTAATCATAGAACGTTATTTCACGCTACTAATCACGAAATGCTTTCAAACTACCTCTACCTCCAGTCTAGAGCTTCTAGCAGGCATACCACCACTTCCTCTTCTCGCTGAACAAGAAAAGTTAAAGTCCTTATTTTTCCAACATAATTCTACCATCCATATCGGTGACACTAAAATATCACGATCTATTGACAGCAAACCCAAAAAAGATGGGCTAAACTGAGTATTACGGTCTCACCTCTGAAGCACAGAAAATCGCCACGGTCTCAGCGAAAAGTCGCCAAATCTGTTAAAATTTGGCGATTATTTTTAGTCGCCAATTTTTTTGCCAAAACATCGCCAAAAATGATTAGTTGCCAAATGTGTCACCAAATATATCGTTGGAATGTCTCGTCGCCGCACATCCCGGAAACGTTAGCCATTTTGGATATTTTTTTATCGGATGTAAAGCCCGGTGTAGCATGTAGCTGGTTTAATAGGAACAAAGAAATAAGTTCCTTAAATAGCTCAAAATATTTTATTACAATTTAAGGTACAATTTGAGCACAACACAGATACACACAGATACTACAAATAATACTAAGTTACATCTAAAACATTTAAATTTGAAGGAAATAGGGTAAACATGAGAGTCATATGGACATATGTCTCATTCCTCCGGTTGTTGGAGAGGGACTGGCCTCCCCGTTGACGATGCCATGGGTGGCGCTGCAGACAGAGGGTGCTACACCGGTAATTTAAATCTTGTTTTTTGATATTTTATGTTTATTTTACTTCGGATGTAGTGTGGACTAAAAATATTGTCTTTTATATTCACTTTTTTATTTCAGTTTGGATATAGAGCCGGAATTTCCTATTTGTTTTGTATTTCGCTGTGGATATAGCGCCGGAATTTCAGTACTGTTTTTTATATTCGCTGTGAATATAGCGCAGGAATTTCAATCCTGTCTTTTATATTTGTTTTCTATTTCGCTGTGGATATAGCGCCCGATTTTCAATACTGTCTTTTATATTCAGTTTTGATTTTGCTGTGCATGTAAAGCGCCGGACGAAAAAAAGAAGGTAAGAATTTTATTTTCTGCAGGAATAGAACTCCTAGAATTGTATGTTTAGTATTTAAATTTTTACAATAATAAGCGAAATTATAGAATCTATAGGCGTATTCATTGTCGTATTCTCTGCCTATATCGATGTATAGTAAACCTATGAGTTAAGCATTTAGATAGGCGTGGTCAAGTGTAGGTGTTAAAAGCAGTGTTTCATCTTTTAAAGGAAATAAAGAGCGTAACTTAATGGAAACTGAAACTTATTTAGGAAAAGTCGAGAATTTCGTTAAAGAAAAAAATTTAAAACAAAATAATTCTTTTAAATGCTTACAGATAAATATAATTTCTTATTTTCAATATTAGTTTATTTAATGTAAGCAAAATTTATATTAATTTAAAAATTTTTTGCTTCAGATATATTTATAATTTTATTAGCTTTTTTATATATTTTGATGAAAATTAATACTATTATACATTACAAATTTCATTGGGAATCATTTTTAAAATATGGGTTTATAATGATGTTAATCAAAACCACCACACTGATTATGTACTACACAAATGAAAAATATTAAAAGTTTAAATTTTAACCTACACTTTATTATTTTCTCGGTAAAACCAGATTTTGCAAAAATGTATCTTAGAAATTTATTACGAATCACATCATATTATAATACATATATAATATTACGTTACAGGGTTATTATTATATACCATATCTCAAATAGTTCCATTATTTTTGTTTTTAAGAAAATTTGAATTCCAATCAGATTATTATCTAAGCAATAAACTTAAAAGAAACATTTTACATTGATTGATTAAGATTCCGATACTTATAACAAATTAATGAGCATAAAAGTTTGACATGAGATTTCTCGGAAACTTTGGAAAAGTAATAGTAAATTTTAGTGTTTTCTTTCTACTTTATTTACAATATGTATTAAGGAAATTTGTTAGAGAAAACTAAGAAAATACAAATACCCTCTGAAAATTTCTTAGAAGTTGTAGTAAATTAAATTCTCCAATTTTTTTATTGTACTCTATATTATACGCAATTATTAAAATATGTATTGAAACATATTCTGATCACCAAATATAATAACTCCTTTAACATCAAATATTGAAAATATTAATAATGAAAATAATGAATTAAAACCAAAACCAGTGTGATCACATATGGTAGACGTCAATCTCTTCTTTTTTTATGTTTTCTTATTTGGGTAAAATAACATAATGGAATAAATTATTCTTAAAGGAACAATCGAACACTATCAAATTGCATGCATTTTTTATGTATCATAATGTACAAACTTAACTGTAAATAATTAATCTATAGATATTTTCAAAGTAATTTTTCTGGCATTAATTTTTGAATAAATAAATTAATTAAAATGAATTTTAATAATTTTACTATATTATGAAGTTTTTTTTAAATTTCAATTTCTAATATTACTTTAATTTTTTAATTTGTCAGTACCAGATTAATTTTGAACAGCTTTTTGTATTAATCCTTCCTTCTACACTATACAGAAATAATTGGGAAATAATGAGTTAGGAAAATATAGAAATAAATTTAACAAAAATAAAAATACTAAAAAAATTTCATCATTTAACTCATTCGATTACAAAATTCTAAGGAGTTCAAATGATAGAACTAAATACTTTGACTAATATTCTTCACTATTCATGGGGAGGGGGATAATAATTATTTGAATATTTTTAGGCAATTCTGTTGCCTCAAATATAGAAATTACATCTGGTAAATATTGCAATGACTTAATTTTTAATTTCATTTGTCATTTCTGGAGTAATGAAAATGATACTATTGTTTAAACAATTAAAATAATTAAATTAGAAAATTTTCATTTCTGTACAAATTAAAAATCATCAGTATAATGACTCTTTTATTTTGTGAATTAATTTTATTTTTTGTTCAAAATTTAACATTTTCTTATTAAAAAGTTTCTTAAAAAGTTAAAATACAATAATATTTTTCAGCTTATTTACAATGATATATAAATATTTTTCATTCGGAATAATTATTCAAATCAAGTCAAAATCATTTTTATTATAAATTTAAGTTAAAATATGAAATACTATAAATATACTATTTTAAATATAATAAGTAAAATTACTTTTAATATCACTTAGTTTCAAACTTAGGAAACTCTTATTGTTTAACTCAGAAACTTTTTGGAGAATTTTGGAAAATAATTTATATTAGCTATTTTCACGATTAGAAAATGCATCTACCCCATGGAGCAGGAATAAGATATTTCCCCCTTTCAAACAAGGTGGGTGTCATTTTCTTTTGAGGACCAATTCCCGTGGAAAGTGTGCCCCTTAATTTTTAGGGAAAAGTAGTTTGATTAACCAGAAATATTAAGCTTATCCGATAACAACTTTTGTTTCCATTCATAAGATTTGGAAAAGTAAATAAAATTTTCAATGAAATCTTTGCTAAGAGATTTAATTTTTAACAACTAAATCTAATGAAAATATTTATAGACATTTTTTAGTTCATCAATTCCATATAAAATATTTGCTTCAGTAAAAAATATTATAGTTCATTGTATAATTTTTTTATTTTATTTGATTGTAAGCTCATTTTGAGTTTGGCTTCGGAATAAATTTGAAATAATCAAATGCTGAAATTGGACATACATTCATCTATTCAAGAAAAATTTTCTGAAATCAATTCAGTCTTAATTTTAATCCTGAATTCTTAAAAGTTGTCAGTATAATAAATAATCCGATCTTTCACCACACCAATAATAGTCAACATGTAATTTTTTTAAAAAAATTCAATAGAATTATAGTTTTTACGAGCTATATCATACAAATGCACAAAACATACTTTATACACACACACATATATATATATGTGTGTGTTTATGTTCCTTAGTATTTTTTGAATATTAAATGTAAGTTGTATAAATATTAAATAAGAGAAATTTTATAAAAATAAAATACAGTTTCTCAGGGTTAAAGAAATACAAATAAGCTATAAATTATTCATAAAAATGTGTGTGAAGTGGTTTCCGAACTACTATAACATCATTGTCCAAGATAAGAATCAAACTCGTGAACATTTGAAACAAAGACTAGAGAGAGCGCCAGTAGTGTTTGGCTATGAAATCTTGCGTGAACTACATTTAATAACACAATAAATGACATTAAAATTTATAATTAATTATTGACAGTTTAAATGTTCATACTTTTTGTGAATGTGTGTGAATCATCACTTCAATACTACAGTAATATTGGATGGATAGCTTAAAAATTATAAACTTTTTTTATAATTAAAATCCTTAAGTGATTATATTAATACAATTTTGGTAATCTTTTATTTATAAGATTTCAGTTCTTCTAATTAAGAATAGGATAATTTTTGTAAAATCCGGGATATCCTCCTGGAATATTAATTTATGAATTAATAATATGAATATTAATCATAATAAATAAAAAGCTTAACTAAAAATAAAAGCTTAACTTAAAGCTTAACTAGCATATAATATACAGGAAAATCTCATAAGATTACAATGCAAATAAAATAGCAAAATAATGAAGTACCTACTTTAAAATAATCTGAATTATATAGATAATTTTAAACAATTTAAACTTTTAAATCGTGTTATACTTTTAAATACAACTTTTTTACTTAGGTTATACTTTTTTTCACTTATGTATATATTTTTAATAAAATCAGAAATTTCAGCTAAGGAATGTGAACTTATTTTTAGTGTTTACTAAGACTATTTCTTAAGATTTTGAAGTATTTCTTAATTAAAGTTAGAATTTTTTTATTCTGAATTATTTACTCATGGTTTTACATAATGACAGCGCGTTCAAATGTTCATGGGTTCGAATCCCACCTCGGGCTTGTTTGTAAGTAGTGATAAGGAATCCACTTTAAACTTTTGGTCTCAGGCTAATAAACCTTCGTGAAACGCGAATGTCGGGCAACAGACATTTACACAATGGGGCATTTTTCACCATTTCTAACTGGCAACAAAATTGGAACAATAGTTCAACTGGACGATACCTTTATGAAATTTTTCCTATAGTTTCCACAAATGTTCGTTTTGAAATTCCTCACACTAATTATTTTCTCACCAATCATGGACCTTTCATGATTTACTATAAAAAAATAAAGAAAGCTTCGACAAATAAATGTATTTGCGATTCAGTAGGCTCAAGCATTCATTATATTAAGGACTGTCAATTAACCTCCAATCAAACAAACTCACAATTCATCAAATTCAGGATTTCCAACAACTACAGAAAAAAGAAATTAATAGGACTAAGCAAATATCTCATGGACAAGGACCTTAAAATTTGCAAAGAACCCAAAGAAATGATAACTACACCTCAGAAAAAAGCTCAGATTCTGATTAAATATTTTACAATAGCACAGCTTCAATCCAGTTCAGCCAAACTTATGGTATTTTAATACTTTAATTACTTTTTATATTGTTTATTGTTTTGCTCTGTTTATTTATCTTATAAATAACTGTAAATATTTTAATTCTCTTATTTTATATCTTTTAATTCTATTTTTACTTTCTATTTTTGCATTATGCTTATTTTGTTTATTTACTGTAACAGAACTGTGAGGCATTGATCTACTGTGTACATCAAAGCAGGCCTTTTGTATCCCACGACATGTAATCTTCACCAATATTTAAATAAATTAAAGCGGGTTACGGTTCTCGCGGGGTGCCCCTGAGGTCTCTTTGCTCATATTGATGTAGAGGGGATAACAATCTGATAAACGTTGGAATAGTTCAGGGTGCCCCCTCGTCTATTAAATTCTGTCTCTGGTCCAATTATTTCCAACATTTCCAATTATTATAAAAAAGAAACCTCTCACCTAATCAACCTTCATTTATCAATATTTCTTTAATACTTTACTTATTTTTAAAACTCCTAAATTTTACAGTGATTTAAAATATTTTATGTTGAATAGTCTTACTTGCTTCTTGTTTTACATTTTTTATTATCTTAATAAGTAATTTATCTATTTTCATAGTTAATCTAATTTTTTTTATATTTAGTGTTGTATTGTCTCTCTTGTTGTATTTTTTATTTAATTGTTCATTAATTTGTTTAATTGTTCAAAAATTTTTATGACTAATAAAGTATGAAGGAGAATAATTTAGAATGTTCTTGAATGAAATAGAGTGGTTTAATTAATTTTGGTTAATTAGAAAAAATTGAAAAAATTTTATCTTGTACTGATAATGTTAGATTAAATGGTGCAGGTGAGTGTTATGTAAAGTTGACTTACCTGAGTACTAGAGCCACTAGAGGGGTGTTGATGTTGATTTTCCTTGATGATCTTATGGTTTGAATGTTGAGTAACCAGTTTGAAGTGTCCAATGGGTTTAATTTTTTAATTTGAATAGATTCAGCTTAGCCCTAACAGGCGTCCGCCATTGAAGTTTCGTTTGGGAATTGAAAAACGTTATAATTTCGTAAATAATTCGATTTTATTAGTAAATTTTATATCAATTTAATCCTTAGAGCTTTAGTAATTGAATGGGATATACTTTAGGTGGATGAAAAGTTTAAAAATTTAGTTTTATGTGAAGAATTTCGTGACAACTAAATAGCATCTAAACAATATGCTAACAGTTACGGTTCTGACGACCAGAGACAGGAATAACGATGTGTGAGATCCCGGACTGTACCTAAGGTTAACGGGTGATATCCCCCAGTCATCATAAGCTAATCAACACCCCCACAGGGGCCCATGATGTCCCTTCATCGGCTCCATAACCCGACGTTTGTACTTTATTAATGTTGAACTTTACATGATGGGGCGCTTAGGCCTTACAGGCTCCTACACAGTATTGGCTCTGTAATACAGTCCAATTACAGATATCTTATAGTTATTGCAATGCTGAAGGCATATACATTATGTGACACTACACCCTCTCTCTCTCTCTTCCTTTACGTGAGCGCCCCTGGCGGGGAGAAGGAAAGACCGTCAGTTGGGCTTTTGATTTCGAACTCTCAACATGTGTTTTAATCATCCTTTTCATTTAGTGTTTCTGTTTGTTATTGTGTGTAACTTAACTTTGAATAATTAAATTATTGTTACACTAAAGGCTGTTTTGATTAAACCCACAACCACCGGACACAATTACTAATTAATATAATTAGATAATACAAAAAATATATACACAAAAAGAGTAAAATATGTACACAAAATGAGATTTTTAATTGCTACATTCATAAAGTTTCTGAATTTGCACAGCAGATTTACCATATTTTACAAAATCATTTTTATTAAAATAAACAGTTCACAAATATAAATAAATTTGAGTGATATAAGGATTGAAGCACCACACAGAAATAATCAAAGGTATTATACCTTATTTGAATAAACAATATTAACATTCTTTTAGTTTTTTATGAGATACTAAGAAAAATGACCATATATTTCTCATACTAATCTTTATTTTCAATCATCTGAAGTCAAGCTTTAAGCCTTGGCATATAGTTTTTAATGGAGAGAGAGTGGCTCCCTCATTGGAATATTCAAAAGCCATAAATACAAAGAGTCATCTGCAAAAATAGATCTGTGGTTATTGTGTTCATTAACTCATTGAAGAACATGTGGACAACAGCGTCATCCCATGTTTTGAAAATCAAAAAGCAAGGGAAAATTATTTATCTGTAATCAATCTTTTCAGTAACCTTCCGTGTGACAATCGCCTTGAATGGGCATTCTTAGAAATAAGAATCTTTTCTTTCTTCTAATCTGTCTTTTCTTTCTTCATATACAGTATAAACATTTCTCAGAATTCATATAAAATTGGGATGACTCCGTGCCCAAAACCACAAATATTGCTTCAAAACTTTTTTTCATAAGCAGCTCAATTTTGAGCTCCAGAATATTTTCCTATTCTTGTTAGCCGTTTTACTTCTAAAGAATAGTGTACAAATATAAAATTAACTGAAAAGGAAATAAATGAGTTCTCGAAGAAAAAACTATTTCAGCAGAAGGTGCCAGTGAAGATGACAAGCGTCTCGAGACCGAGCCCGGAGCCTCGGCTCCCAGAAGATTTTGGCTGATTCACTGACTTGGCGATGTAAAAAAAGCGATAAGTTTCTCTGGCTAGGAAGTTTATCTGATTGTTAAACATGGCGGATTTCACAGCTACGCTTTCCGTTTTCCTTTAGGAAAATGCATCGATTTAGTATTGTTATATTTTTATAAATATAACAAATTATTAGTTAATTAATTCATCGGGAATATAATTTCTTTGTATTATGAGAACAATGGATGTGTGTATATTGCGTTTACATGATCTTTTCCTCTCTAAAGATTAAAGGACTTAGTATTGTTATATTTTCGTAAATATAACATAAAATTTGTTTATTAATTCATTGTGAATATAATGTCTATGCATTATTAGAACAATTAATTATTTATTCATAAATAATTTACTATTGTTTATAAATATGTAAGTTGCTATGTTTATCAAACAGATTATGCATAAACAAGCATAAACCTCTTTTGACATTATTGCAAGCAAAGTAGCTGAAAATTATTTTATACGAAGTTTCTACTTAAGAAAGAATTTTATTTTTTGAAATTTATTTAGTTTAATATTTTGATTTATCTAAAGGAAGAGAAGAATTGTAGTTAATATTATATGATTCATTGTTTCTTTACAAAAATATTTCTCCTGATTCAGATTCTTTATTTTAATCACTGTTCAAATTCATCACCATCATGAGAACAGTATATTTTTTCATCAAGTACATCTTCACACAAGCGTCTCGGGACCGGGCCCGGAACGTCGGCTCCAAATGGGAATTCTTACGCATGCGCATTTGAAGAGAGTAGTTGCAATAATTTGGCTGTATAAAATGTGACTATTGTTCAGACTTATAATTTTAGCAACCCTATGGTTTCTTATTCCCCGGTCTGATTTGAAACGACTTTCACGTCAGTCGATTTGTTTATTTATATTTGCAAATTCTAATATTTTTTCGAAATATGAAGGAAAAGCGGAATAGTTTACTTATATCTTAGCACCATATTTAAAATAGAAATAGATAACTTATTTGAATTTTATATGGTGCTGAATGTGAATTGCATTGTCAAGTTTCCTTCTGATTTCTGTATTGCCATGACAAAATTAATTTGACTAAATTGTTTTTGACACTTATCATGGTTTAATTATAAATTAGCATCTCAAGTTTTTTTTCCAAAGCCAAAATGTCTGTCAATTCAAAATAAAAATTGTTTAAAGAATTTTTGACCTACATGAATTGTTTTACTAAACTTTGGATGTACTATAAATTTCAATAAAAAAAAATAAAAATATTTTGCTATTTACTGTCTACATTGTCAATTTTTTAAATTAAAAATTTTAAATAAGATAAATCACAAGTTGTAAATATTGAACATCTGTAGTTCAATTTAAGAATGCAACTCATCTTTTTGAAAAACAAAGTTTTATATTTTTTTTAAAATGGGAAAAATTTATACACTCTCTCATTTATATGAATAAAAGACACTCAGTATCACATTTCCTTCTGATTTTTGTATTTTAATAAAGATATTATAAACATAAATGGGGGAATAAAATATCATGTGTAAAAAATTGAGAGGGAATTTAAATAAATTTTTTTCACTAAATATATAATATTTATTATATATTTAGTAAAAAAAATGTATTATCAAAATGAAAAAAATTATTAAATCAAAATATTAATAATTTATCACTTTACCATGCTTACATGACAAGTACCCGGTTTCATTATTTCAAGTAGTTCTTTTTTAATTTAATTAAAATTTGTGTCATGTTTGATTGAAAATTTTTTTTGCTTACATGAGAGTGCTATTTTAACAAACTTTAATTAAAAAAAACTGCATTAAATTTTTTTGTTTATTTAATGTGTAGATAGTCTATCTTTTAAATTAAAAATTCTACTAAGATAAATCGCAAGCTGCCAATACAATTAATATCTGTAATTCGATTCAAAATGTCATAAAAAATTAGAAATACAGCGAAGATTACCATAAAAAAAGACCCAAAAAAGAAAACAAATTATGTGATCTCCTAACACTGAAAATTAAATTCATGGGTTAGATATTAAAATATGACTTTACGTTAAAATTTTTAGGCAGTATTTAAAAAAAAAAAAAAAAAAAACTTTTTATTATGTAAACAAAATTTTAATTTACAGAAAATATTTCAGTGTTCTAGAATTGCTATGCATATTTTACATTCTAAAATATTTTTTCTTTTTATTATTTTTAAATTTTTTATTCATGTAATCAGATAGATTTATTAATGTAAATCAATTTACAAAAAAAAGCTAACAAATACTTCTTAACATTTTTTAAATTAAAGTATTTAAGAAAATAATGTTTATTTTATTCAGAATATTGAAACATATATTCTTTTATTTTCATAATTGTGTTAAACTTAATTTAGCTTATAAAATTACAAAGATATTTTTAGATGATTAACTTTGATATAAAGTTCAGGAATATATTATTAATTTGTAACTGTATTATCTGCATTTTTTACCAAAAATTTAAAAGTAATTTTGTAAAATGTTTTTAAAAACTGCAGCTAAATGTACATGTTTACTTGTAAAGATTATATTCTTGAAAAGAAACTTTTATATATTATATATATGTTTCTTTGGCAATATGTAAGTTTATTGTTGTAAACATCTATTTAAATCATCATGTAAACTAAATATATGAATTGTCTATACAAGATAATTTTTCATGTAAAAATTAAAAAGAAATTTTTGACTTCAAAATATGTTTTGCATTGATTGTACATTTTTAATTTTATTATTTGCACTTTGTAATTAAATTTACTGTAAAAACAACTAACTCATCCATCGTTTTTAAAACTTAAATAAAATTTTTATTCACTTTTTATGGATTTATTTATAAAAAATAGAAAAAATTTACTATTTTAACAGAGTTTCAGTGAGAGAGAGTATTAAGAACACATATCTCTAATTTAAAAAATATTTTTTAACCTGGATGTAATTGATAATAAATTAATTTTAAGGATACATACATATATTATATCTTTTTGTTTCAAATTATTGTTAAAAACTTAATTATGATTTCTGGATGTCACTGAGTGTATCTTAACCCGCTAGTTGTTGTGTAAAGCACTGTCACCCCATGCTTTGAAGATCAACATACATGGAGTAACTATTTGTCAGCAATCAATCAGCCTTTCAGTATCTTATTGCCTGACACTCCCTTTGGATGGAACAGGTATCAAAATAACAATAGACTATAGATATTTTTTACATGTTTTTCCTTTGTTCATTTGAAATGATAGTTTCTAGAATTTATATTTTATTGGGGATGATTCTGTGCCCCATGTGACCAGTATTGCTTCAAAATTTCTTTTATAAGTAAAAGTTTCTTATTTGCAAGTGTTTTTGTACATTTGTCATTTTATTTCTAAATAATGGTATATAACTGAAAGCCAATAGAATATAAAAAAGAGATGGAATGTTTGAGAATTCTATCTGATGAAGTTGAATCTTCAGCAGGATATTGATCAAACCTATAAGGATGAACCTGCTGAAGAAATACACAGTTCTCATGATAGTGAATTTGTTTACTGCGATGTAAGTAGTGAAGAATCTGAATTAGGAGAAAACATTTATAAGCAAAAATCTGTTCAAAATAAAGAAAAACAAAATATAAAACATGTTACAATTTCATCATTGATGAAACTGATAAGCAAAAACTAGATATTATTCAAGTTTAGTAATGCAACAGAAGGAATGATAGTTACAGTAAATAAAATGATTGTCTACACTCTGCTAAAAAAACCAAGTGGGGGGGGAAGATGAACATTGGTATAACAGATTTTCATGTGATGCTAAAGGATGAGTTTCAGATGAACTGAGATGATTGATTGAGGGAAGAAGAGTGAGGTCATTAGAGCACCAAGGAGTTCAAGAATGGATTTAAGTCTCATTTTATTACTTAGGTTATTAAAATTGAAAGTAAATTAGTTTTGGATGCGAGATATTTGGAAGAGAAAGATTCTCTTAAAATTTATTCAATATATATTAAATGAATATTTCAATATTAAATTCTCAAAAAATATTAATGTTTATGAAACAAATTAGGTTGTTTGTAATTTTATTTATACACAATATTTTTTGGTAACTAATAATTTTATTTGTAAGCCAATTTGAGCTGACACATATATTGGCCTGTATAAATAGCAAATAATTGACTTATAAAATATTAACACTTAATTTTTAATTCCTACTAATTGGTATGCATTTTCAATTTGGCTTTGTGTAATTTGCATAGTTTCTTTAACATGAGTTGCCCATGTTTTTCATTTATCCAGGTGAGGGTCAGTGAAATTAACTTTATTTAAAGCTCAATGAATGTAATAAAATTTATGATCCATTAATAACATCTTTTTTTTAATTATAAATCTTCATAATATTTTTAATTGCTACATTCATAAAATAATTTTGTGATTTTGTACAGCAGAGTTTGTATATTTTTCAAAATTATTTTTACTATAATAAACAGTTCACAAATACAGAATAAATTTGAGTGATGTAAAGATTGAAGCACCACACAGATATAATCATGAGTATTATACCTTTTTTGAATATGCAATATTAACATTCTCTAAGTTTAGTTTTTTTATATGATACTAAGTAAAATGACCATATATTTGTCATAGTCTTTATTTTCAATAATTTGAAGTCAAGCTTTAAGCTTCGGCATATAGTTTTTAACACAGAGATAGTCCCTCCCGCATTGCAACATTCAAAAGTCATAAATAGAAAGCGTCACCCGCAAAAATAAATCAATGGATATTGTGTTCATTAACTCATTGAGGAGCATGTGGACTAGAGTCATCCCATGTTTTGAAAATCAAAAAGCCAGGGAAAACTATTTATCTGTAATCAATTATCTCTTCAGTATCCTTAGAATGGGCATTCTTATTCTTACCTGCCTTTTCTTTCTCCATATGCAGTAAACGTTTCTCAGAATTCATATAATATTGGGATGACTCGGTGGTACAAGTACAGCTTCCCCAAATTTTTTTATAAGCAGCTCTGTTTTGTGTTCCAGATTATTTTCATATTCTTGTTAGCCATTTTATTTCTAAGGAATAGTGTAAAAGCATAAAATTAACTGGAAATGAAAAAGATAGAACTCTCTTAAGTTCTCAAAGATAAATACTTCTGCAGTATATACTGATTAACCCATAAGAGGATGTACTTCATGATAGTGACAATGAATTTGAACAGTGATGAAAATAAAGAATCTGAATTAGGAGAAAATATTTTTGTAAAGAAACAATGACTCACATAATATTAATTATAATTTTTATTTTCCTTTAAATAAATCAAAATATCACGCTAAGCAAATTTCAAAACATAAAATTTTTTCCTAAGCAGAAACTTCGTATAAAATATTTTTCAGCTACTTTGCTTGTAATAATTGTGTCAAAAGAGGTTTAGGCTTGGGTCAGTCATAATCTGTATAACATAGCAACTTACATATTTATAAACAATAGTAAATTATCAATGAATAAATAATTAATTGTTCTAATAATGCATAGAATTTATATTCACATTCACAATGAATTAATAAACAAATTCTTTGTTATATTTACGAAAATATAACACTACTAAGTCGCTAAATCTTTAGAGAGGAAAAGATCATGTAAACGCAATACGCACACATTTATTGTTCTCATAATACAAAATAATTATATTCATGAAGAATTAATTAAATACTTTGTTATATATTTATAAAAATATAACAATACTAAATCGATATATCCCTCTAAAGAAAACAGAATACGTAGTTGCGAAATCCGCCATGTTTAACAATGAGAAAAACTTCCTAGCCAGACAAATTTATCGCTTTCTTTTTATCGCCAAGTCATTGAATCATAGCCAAAATCTTCTGGGAGCCGAGGCTCCGGGCTCGGTCTCGAGACGCTTGTATAAATGAAAGTAGAAATCATTAAAATATATCTTTTTAAATATATTATGTGGTTTTAATAATTAAAAACTTATAAATTTTTAAGAAAATTCAAATTTTTCCACAATTTTTAAAATTTGGGAATTTTTAAAATTCCCGGGAATTTTGAAAATTCCTATGGGAAAAAACCCGGTTTATTCCCGGAAATAAACCGGGTTTTTTCCCATCCTTACAACACTAGTAAGTAGGTAGACGTTGTCTTATACTACTACCTCCAGTCTGGGAGATGACGAGAGGAAAATGATCGCTGTTATGCAGATCATTTCCTACTATTAGATTTAACAATGGCAGAAGAGATGGAGAACAAATGGCCAGATCGAGAGAATGAAATGTTCTTGTGGGTACATGGAAATATGTCTTCTCGTCGATATTAAGCAGACAGAGACTATTATCTGAAATAAACCGCTCTATCTGCCGACCGCGAGAATTAGTATCATCACTTCCCCACAAAGAACTATGGCCGTTAAAGTCACCTAACAACAGAAATGGTGTTTGCAGCTGATCTATTAATGCATCGAGTTCCTCTTGGCGGATGACATCATGTGGTAATAAATATAAACTACAGACAGTTATTAAGTATGCAGTAAGAATTCTTGCAGCAACAGGCTGTAGAGTAGTATTCAATTGATGGGCAGTGCTAGAAAGATTATTAGATGTTAATATACAAACACCTCCAGACACTGCACCATCGTCACCACAGTCTTTTCTGAAGCTTTTAAACCCACACATGGAAAAATTATTGCTGGACTTCAGGAATGTTTCCTGAAGTGCAACACATGCGGGATTGTAGGCTGAAATTATTGACTTGATTTCATCATGATCAGAGCGCAAACCATGGCAGTTCCAAGAAACAAAGGAAGTTATTGTTCAATTTAAAAAGCTCCTTTCCCGGAGCTGGAAGGCATGTTATCTGACTTCTCATCGAGTGAAAGATCTTCGTCGGAGGGATGTAGAGACACAGCGTCAGCTTCAAGGGATAAGGCTTTACGGGTAGATATGAAGGGTCTAAAATTGCCTTCCTTTGCAGATTTTAGTTTTAATGCCTTTAGGGCTTTAGATTAAGCCATCGGAGCTTTTCTACGGAGAGTAGTTGCGGATGTTGTTTTTGACTTTTTCTCAGATGTAAGGGGTAATTTGACTATTGGAAGAGAAACAGCATCCGTTTGCGTACTAGCCGTTCTGGTGACCTTGGAGGTGACAGATGCATAGCTAACTCCTGCTTAAGTTGTGCGTGCTGTAATAGCACGTCTCGCCTCAGGATATGAGCAGTTATTCTTAACTTTAGTGGTTGTGATCTCCTTCTCTAGTAACCAGATAGGACAACTTCTAGCGTAGGAAGTGTGGTCACCTTTACAGTTTACACACCTCTCCTTTGCAGTACAAGACGAACTGTCGTGGCCAACTGATGCGCAGCGAGCGCAAGTCAGTTTGGCCCTGCAAGTTGCTTTTGAGTGACCAAATCTCTGGCACCGGAAACAACGCAAAGGATTTTGTATAAAAGGCCTGGCGGATAGATGCATATACGCAGCTTTTATATGCTGCGGAATGTCTGGCGTCGCAAATGTCAGTACGAGATGTTTAGAATTAATAATCTGCCCATCCCGTCTAATAGTGATGCGTTTTACAGCACAGACCTTTTGATCTTTGAGGTTTTCTAATATTTCGTCCGCAGGCGTATTTAACAAATCCTTGGCGAATACCACACCACCTGAAAAGTTAAGATTAATATGAGGTTGGACGGACACCTCAAGATTAGCAACCATGTTTATGCTGCTTATAAGAGTAGCTTGTGCTTCTGAAGCAACTTCGACCATTAAATCTCCAGAACGCAGCTTCCGAATGCTCTTCACTTCGCCGATATTGCCAGAAATACCTTTCTGGATTAGGAAAGGGGATACATTATCAAAAGTCCCTCTTTCCTTTTTTGAATGTATAATTTTGCTTTAAGTAAAGTCAAGGTATGCTTTCGTGGGAGAGAAGAGAATAGATATGTTTCCATGTTAGAGATGGAAAATTCGGGACCTGACGGCACCACCCACCACAGAGTCCAACCATGGGATGCAGACCAGCTGCACCAGTGCTAGCCAGGTCCTATATGCTCGCAGTACATCCCTGAAGTGGCCTCCACCCTTAACGAGTCACCCAGTAGATGTACCGTTCGCTTGATCCATAAAGCCGATTGATGTGCTGAGGACCACAACACACCTCCCGTTTACCTGAAGCAGAGGCCAAAGTAATGTGTTGGTCACTGGGTCCTCAAATACCAGGACCCTCCTTTCCAGGTACACGGGTCTCCACGCATGGCAAACACGTGGGTGATTTGTCCTCAAGAGTAGCTAATAGCAACAGAGCGGCGAAAGCTATTCAAGGGGAGCCCTCAACCTCTTACGAGGCAATCACACTGAGGGAGAAGAGGAAGAAAAGCAGAAGAGTAGAAGAGAGAATAAAAGAAAGAAGAGGATAGATCACTAGGGTACCTCGGGATTGTGACACCCGTGTTTACCTAAAGAAGGTAAGCCCCCTGAGGGGCATTGTCCGAGGGAAGTAAAGAAGCCGCTTCAGTCTCCAAGCAAGATAAAGTATTATGGGTGGAGATAGTAGGTTTTTTTAATTTTAAAGCTTTCTCTGCTTTTGATTTAGCAAAAGGAGTTTTTCTTGTAAAGGTAGGTGTTTTCTTAAATTTTGGCTTTTCCGTTGTTTGGGGTAATCTAACTGGAAGAAGAGAAAAGATTTCGGTTTGTGTGCTGCTCGATTTAGTGACATTTTTGGCAGCAGTGGCATAACTGACTCCTAGCTGAGGAGTAAATGAAGTGACCAATCGTCTCTCCTCAGGATAGGAATATTTGTTGACAAATTAATTGTGGCTATCTCTTTTTCCATCATATACTGAGGACAACTTCGAGAATAGGAGGCGTGGTCACCATGACAGTTGACACATGCCTCCTTCGCTGTGCAGTTCGAGCAATCGTGGCAAACCACCACGCATCGAGCACAGGTTAATTCGCCTCTTCAGGCGTTTCTTGAGTGTCCAAAGCGCTGACATTGGAAACATCGCAAGGGATTTGGTATATAAGGATTTGTTATATGAATATACCCTGATGGGTAAATTCATATACGCAGCTTTTACATACTGCGAAAGGACTAACGTCACAAAAGTCAGTACAAGATGTTTAGTATTAATAATCTGTACATCCCGTCTGACAGTTATGCGTTTTACTGCACAGACCTTTTTATCTTTTAGATGATGATGTAGAGAGATCTTTTGATGTTTTAGTAAAATGATGTAGAGAGCGCGTCGATGATTTTGGGACTTTGAAATCGGCGGTCAATTGTTTTCCTATTGGCTCTGTATAATGGAAAACACTAACACGTTAGCTACAATTCATAAAAACGTATTTTTCAAAATGAGGGAAAAGTAAATCCTGAATTTTATAGAAGTGTTTATATTTTTGAATTACAGGATAATAGGGATGTGACGAAAGTAAATATTTTTTCTCAGCTTCAGTAATTGTCACAGAGGACAATTTCAAAAAAGCTGAAAGGAACCCCACTTCTTCCTTCTTGTAGCGAGAAGAATTTATCGAGCGGTTAATTATGTTTTAAAAACACGCTGCAATCAAAATTTTAAAATGAAACAGCTTTTTGAGTTAGGGAGAGACAAACATTAACATAATTTTCTTTCCACTGTGTGCAGTACATTTTAATAGAAATTTGAACAAAAGTTTGACTAGTAAAGAGAAAAAGAATGTTATTTATATACATATTTATAAATGCGGTGTAACAATCACATGTGTTTCATGTTTTAAGATTAAATTTAGAAAGGTTCACTGAGGCTTAGCAACAGAGCACCGCTTTCCAGAATGAAGGTGTCACGAGCTAGATATCAGCGATTGGAGTAACATAAATTTTATTTTTACATCTTTTAATGCAAGTCTGTTGGGGAAAACACACTGGATTTATGAAAATTTCCAAGTTTCCCCCTTTTAAATAAGGAAATACCACCGTCCACCATCTTGGGAATTTTTTATATTTTTTTTATGAAGAAATTTACGAAATAGACCTTACATAAAATGCTTTTCAACAGCCTAACTATTTATGTAGTATACAACACATTAGTATATCCAAAGTTAAATTTAGTAATAATTAGGTATGCATACTTCTTTTAAAATTATAATAATTAGCGATTTTCGATACGTAAAAATTTAAAATTTTAATCGGGTTTTAAACCATTTTACAGTAAAGATACATAAAGCAAGTTTTTATTGAAAAACAGTCCCAGGTGTTTCTGAATTTTCTAAATATTCATAGAACATATTTAGCAAAATATTTCCTTTTCCTTTTATATAATATTTTTTCATTTTGACTTGTCACTCTCAAAAGCAAACAGTCAAGCAAACGATATCTTAACATTTGAATTTAAATAATAGTTAAATCCGATTGTGAATGAACATAAATTTAAAAACAACAAATCTTTCTCGTTTTAGAATGTGATATTTGTAACCGATGGAAACTTTAAAAGGCGCTTAAAATTATTTCGAATACTTATATTTACATAGTTTACAATTCATGTAATTTGTTAGTGAAATTATATATAACTGCACATTTTAATAAATTATATTCCAATAATAACACGCAGATTTTTTTAAGAGGAATAACTAATCTATCGCAGTGGAAGTCAATGCTTTAAGATATTAAGAACGTTACAAAATTACTTTATTCACTACCAATATTTTATGCTTTCTAGAATTAAATTATTACAAAGCTCAGATTTTAAAATCAGAAACTGCTGTTATACCTTTTGAGAAATAAAAAACCAGTACGTTTCTTTAAAAAACGTTTCTTTTAAAAAACCAGTACGTTTCTTCCCTGGGGTTCATGGAATGGTGAGAATTTTCTTAAGAATATTTTAGTTACAGTATCAGTTTACCACATAAAATTTCCCTAAATATGTTTTCTTGTGCCGTAAGTCAGTGCCTTTCTGTAAGGTGGATAAAAATTTTGTGACGAAAATATTGTAGAAAATTTAATTACAAGATCTTGAAAGAAAATTAAGGCAGGAAGTATGAAGAAAAGCAGATTTTTCTTATACATTATGACAAAATATGCTGTAATATCTAGTGACCACTTAATAGACATTCTGGAAATTATATTTATTAATCAAGTTTCCAGCAAAGTTTAATAGAAATTTCATATAAAACACACACATCAAGATATTTATGATGCACCGAAATAATCATAAAAAATAGATTTTCATACACCTTTCACTCTCAGCGCTTCTACTAATTTATGTAAGAGTTTTGGCTGATTGTTGTATGCACGATATATCGGCCTGATAACATCTTAAAACTAAAGCCAATAAACGAAAAAGATTCATCAGAAGGTTATAAAAATAAACGTTATTTAATTAACACTATATACAAAATGTAATACATATAATGCGCGAGATTGACGACAGCTTCGGTCGGAGTTAACAGTCTGACTGACAGTTTGTTATTTTTTTCCTGAATCACTGGTGCTGTAGCGCCATCTGGTGTCTATGTTGGATTTGACATCTCTTGCTGCCATCTGGTGGAATGTACTGGATTAAATGTATGTGCGATTGCCACAGAGTAAATTTAATTCCTTAAATATGTACAAAAATCAGTGGAATAAAAATCAAATGACTTACCCAATTCCTTCAGCTAAATGGCAAGCTCATTGCAGTATTAACAGGACTCATCATTCTGTAAAAAAATACAGGTAAATATTCATTGCATCCATTGTTCTTTTAAATAATTATTAAATAATTAAATAAAATATATAATAATATAAAATATAATGATTATAATAAATATTTTTTATTTATATTTATAATAAATATAAATAAAATATAATAATTAAATAAAATATTACTTTTATGTACTTTTGTCTTTGATTCAAATTACGTAGACAATAATTTTTAAGATACTATTGGAATTATTATTGATAATTACATTAAATTTTGGTAGTTAATTGCATAAATTTTTTGAATAGTTAAAAGATATTTAATTTTAGATATTTTGACTTGTCTTTTAAAACTAGCCTTTTAATATTGAAAATGAATTTTAGATGAAAATATTCATCTACAAAAATACAGCACTTATGATCTCAATATACAATATAGATGTGGAGGGATGTGTGAGCTTGGAAATGAATTCGCAAGACGAAAATTAAACAAGCAAACAAAAAGTCTATCATTTTATGCAAAATATAATCTTTATGCGTATTTACTATTATTTTAAAAATCAACAAAAGCGTTTCATCCAGATTCTTTGTTCCATTTAGAATTTTTTTTCAATGGACCAAACAGAAATATTGAATGTTTTAAAATAGGAAACATATCTTTAAATTTCCATTATTAAATGAAATTACTTCATTTTTTTATTTTAGGACAATAACTGCTGAAAATTCGGAACCTGAAAAGCATGTGCGCATTTTAATTTTATCCAATATTCAGAAAAAATCCACAAAGTTTTATAGGAACTAGATCCTATAGTAATTAATCTCTTAATAGTAATTCTTTTACATAATAAATTTATTCAGCTATTAGTTTCTCAGATGCATAGTTAGCATATTCTTAACTATAAAAATATAAGTAGGAATGGAAATTTTAAGTAGGAATAAAATGAATAAATGTTGAAATTTCTGATTTACGTGATGTGATCTCTATCGATTTTACTAATATTTTTATAAATCTAAACATGAACAATTCGTAATATAAAGTACTAGATATTATTACATATTCAAACTAATTCATATATTAACCTTAATGTGATTAATATGATTTAATAATTGTTTGTTATTTATTTTAATTAAGGCATTAGAAATTTATTCTTTATATTGTTTCATGTACATAATACAGAATGAACATATTTAGATCACGAAATTTAGATTGAAATATAATTTTAGTTTTATTTCATCCTTCTAAAGTTATGTAAAATTCCCTTTTCCTATATATTATGATTATTTGATGTGTACCTTTTTTATTACCACATGTATGCTGTGTCATTTTTTTTAATTCTAATTCTGAGTTTTTGGGAAATTTTATTTCTGAAGGCTTTGTTTCTCTTATTTTTCTATATAACTATTTTCAAACCTCAAAGTGTGTCTCCTACTAAATTTTTTATAGTTATTTTCATTATAATCTGAAATATAATTTTAACCGAATTTTTTTGTCTTTATTATTACATGATAAATGCATTTCTGTTTTTGCTTCATATGCATTGTAAAATTCTAATAAACTCAGTATACTACATCGAAACTTTGACCTCCTAAGATAAATATTGTGATTTTTTCTCTTTTTTTGTCTTTATTATTACATGATAAATGCATTTCTGTTTTTGCTTCATATGCATTGTAAAATTCTAATAAACTCAGTATACTACATCGAAACTTTGACCTCCTAAGATAAATATTGTGATTTTTGTTAACTTTTTTTTGAATATTCTGTACATTTTCTGGCCTTATGAGGACTTTTAACTCAAATCATCAAACATTGTTATTATAAATGCCAATTATTATAAATATAAGAACAGATGATTCAATGATCAAAAATCCTCAAAAATCTTTCATTTGAAATTCATCTGTAATATTTATTGTTTCAAAGCAACATCAAACATTTTCATGATTTCTATAAGATCTAAACACATTTGGCAAAATATTGAATTTTATTATTTGAAATTAAATTGTTAACAGTGAGACATGAATTTAAATTTCACCAATATTTTGAAATCACGAATAATAATAAAGCGGAGAAGCATGCATTAAGCTTACTTTTCTGCAATTAAGTTTTATCCTCAAAACTTTTGCTAAAACGAAAACTTTTAAAGAAAACTTTATCATAAACACCAGGAATGGGTATAAATATTCAGGAATACTTGAACCAATAGGATATACACCCCATTGGTCACCTTAAGGACATTTTTGTTACACGAATTTTTGCACTTTGTATCTTTTTGGTTGCCAGGTTGGGTGATTTTTCTGGTGTTTAAACTCCTTTATGTGACTTTTATACGGCTTTTTAAGTGCATATACCGTTAGATTTGCTTGAAGATGTGGCAAAGTCCATCAATGGGGGATTTTCCCTACTAGTTAATCAAAAACTTCCGTCTGTTAGGCTCTCTACTATGCAATATTAAAAGTATTACATTATGGACATGGCCTTTTGTGTTGTCTGCATGCTCATCTATCATGGTAGATGCTTGGAAGTTTTCAGGATTCTCCCACGCAACAAGTGAATATAAGTTGACTATTTATAAAATTCATCACCACCTAGGAAGCAAAAATGTATAGAATATTTTAAAAAGCTTTAGGACAATTCTCATCATTTAAAAATTATTATACTTTGTCCAATTTACTCCGCTGTTCAAATGCTTCAGCAGAAAATATAAACGTAACCATGTTTCGTTATTGAAGCAAATTTTAATATATATATATATATATATATATATATATATATATATATATATATATATATATATATATATATATATATATATATATATATATATATATATATATACTTAGAGTGTATATTAAATTACCTAAAAAATTCAGTAATAATAAAATAATAATAATAAAACGGAGAACCATGCATTAAGCTTACTATTCTGCAATTAAGTTTTATTCTCAAAACTTTTGCTAAAACGAAAACTTTCAAAGAAAACTTTATCATAAACACCAGGAATGGGTATAAATATTCAGAAATACTTGAACAAATAGGATATACACCCCATTTGTCACCTTAGTGATATTTTTGTTGCGTCAACAAGCAACAAACAAACTTTGCAACAGAAAAATAAAAAAGCAACGAAATTTCAAATTGGCAACACCAAAATAAAACCAGAAGCACTCTACTCGAAACAAAGGGCGACAGATTTGACGAGAAATCTTTCGGGGTAATATATCTCACTTTTACAAAAACACTAGAAAATCTTTCCGTCTAAAATCATTAGTGGTCTGCTGATAATTGAAATATTGTATATAACGCCTGTTATAAAAAAATATTTCAATATCCATTGCGTAAATTGCCTTCTGGGAAGACATTTCTTTTATTGTTGTCTATATTCTCTTGTCTTAAGGGAGAAACGTGGGAAATTCACAAGCACCTACACCTTCAGAGGCGCAAAGAGAAGTTACATGTGAACATCCATTTACCGTTGTTCAACAGCAGCTAGTATCCTACACGGGACCTAATGCTCTGAATAGAGCGTTCATACCATTATGCCACTTTGTGGCCGAACTGATCACAATTCGTTAGTGAATATGATAACTCCATCGACTAATTTTATACATAATAAATTTTTGTTTAATTACATAGTCTGGCTTTTTCATGGCGAACTTGGCCATTTTAATTACACGTGGGTATCTAGCCTTTGACAGTATTTGAGCATCTAATTTGCAGATTTGATTATTATTCAAATGAAATTTGATGTTTATAAAATTATATTCACAATTCTACAATTGGCTTTTAGACATTTATCTTATATCAAACTTGCCGTATTTCAGTTTTTAAAAAAATTTCTTTTTCTAGCAATTATCTTACTTCAGTAAATTAATTTTTCCAAATTTTTCTATAACAAATGATTATATTTTAAATTTTTAATTCTATTTCATCTGTCAAATTTGCTAGATTCTCAAATTCCATCAATTAAACTAATTATTTTGTCCTTATTTTGTTATTACTATTTTTGTTATTAGAATTTTTTTAAAGCATACACCTTTTTAAAAGAAGTCTTACAAAATCGATGTGAAAAGCATCACATATCACATATTACGTTTGTTATTTCTGTAGGTTCCTATGTTGTTGTAAGTATTTGGAAGGTTTTCGTAACTATTTAAATTTTATAAAAGAAGAAAAAATGTATTACCGATATATTATAACTATAAGTAATATTTTCATTAACTGTATCTTATATTTGTGAAGTAAATATTACATTTAATGTTATAATAAGTAAATAAAATTAATTTTAATGCCTTATACATGTTTTATTACATACATTAAGCACGAAATTGGTTTAAATATCAAGAATATAGAAAGTAATATTCTCATTTTATTATTATCGATTTTTCCTTTGTTAAGAACAATGAATGTTAACAATGATGTTTAAAAAGTTTATACTATATTAAACAATGATATAACAATAACTCCCTTAGAATAAAATTATTAATACCATTGTTGAAATATTTTAAAGTTGGATTTAGATATGTAACAATGAAAAGATGTAACATGTTTGATTGTTACGAATCATTTGTCTAAATTTAATTCGATTACAAGATTGCTGAAAGATTTCAAGGAATAAATTTCCCGTTACTAAGTAATCAATAACTTTAAATTTCTGAAATTAAGGCCAGTTAAACTTTTTCTTTTTCCCAAACTATAAAAGAAATAAAAATTTTAAGAAAAAGAAATTTTAAAACCATTGAAAGTAAGTAGAATTTAGTACATTTGTTTACATTTTTATAGAGAAATATTACTTTAATTCCATACTAATAATGTATTCTGTAAGATTTTATACAAGATTAGCTAGAAACATTAACATTCAGTAGCCATAGAAAAATATTAGTAGCAAAACATTGTAAACTGCATGATATAAAACTGAACTTATCATAAATAACCCATTCTACACAAAACAAGTTTCTGTGTCGCAAATTTACTAATCTCATCGGATCTCAAAGCAACAAAGTTGACATTACAGCTGAAATTTTCTGCTGAGCGCTTTAAGACATTCACATTATTTGTAGACGATTCTTAACAGAGAACGAATCAAATTCGTATACCACAAAGAAAAATAACTGTAAAATTGAACAAAGAGAATTGAACGGATAGCAAACACTATTCTTACGTCTATAACTATTCAACAGCGCTTCATTCTTATGAAAAAAGATACTGCTACAAAATTGCATTGAGTTTTAGAGATTAACATGTTTTAAGAATTAAAACACAATCAATTTTTAAACTATCTCCGATAATTTATATCACAGGCTTTAAATGCAGATATTGCCAAATCCCAGAAATTGGCGAAAGTTTAGAAACTTAAAATTTGCCAAAACAATTAAGATTTGCTAAATCGTGATGAAAATTCCATCCAAAATATCTTTCGTCACACATTTAGTAATATTCACAACGACAAATTCTGGGTTTGTTGATATTTTTGGTGCATTTTCCAGTTAATCAGGCATTTTAGTTTTAATTACGTCCTAGAAATGGAGACTTATAAGAATTACTTGGAAAATTCAACTTTTTTAATCCGAAATTTTAAGTCATCCTCTCATTTCATTTTACGAAATCTTACAGCATTTCTTCGTCACAAAAAAAAATCAGTAATAGGCTTGGTGAATGAGATGGCATCGGTGCTTTAACTTTCTGAGATGACACTTTGAAAAAAAATGGCTACTTAAGGTGATGAATAATTAAATACTTAGTTTCTTTAAACACTTGGTGACTGGCTTTGTTTGGATGACCCAAAGATATATTAATTTTTTAACTTAAAATTTTGTATTTGTGATATTCTAGTGTAAATTATAGAAATTATTGATGTCAATGAATGAATCTATAGTTTTCAACAGACACTTATTTTCTGATCATGCAGAGCAAAAAACAGGCTGCATAATTTAAAATTTCAATAGTAATTTGGCCAAGAATTTTAAAAATTATAAGGTAATGGAGAGTTATTACAAAATGTCTCACACAGAGTATTTACTGCTAATAGGGATATAAAACAAATATATTATTTGGATATCTGAAGTACTATCTCGAGTGATTGCATTAGTTTAATTTTTCAGCAAAAACAACAAATTTAAGAAAAAAACTTAGCTAAGAGCTAAGAAATACTCTCATTACATCTCGAATAAGAAAATTTTCATATATCTTTTTTAAGATATTGTAGATGACAAAATATTTCATTAAGCAAGAAATACACATTCTTTTTTTAATGGATGGTATTACAGATTTAAAAAGCTAGCCATTGCTCATTAGAAAGTTAGGTATAAATACGAGTCTATCTCCAACAGGTATTTTAATACAACTGGGGTATTCTGTTTATAAAGGAAGTACAGTTTTCTACATTTTTGTCCATTTAGGATATTTTTCCGCATACATTATGAGTCATATCTATCTATCTATCTATCTATCTATCTATATCTATATCTATATATATATATATATATATATATATATATATATATATATATATATATATATATATATATATTATATGTATATATATATATATATATATATATATATATATATATATATATATATATATATATATATATATATATATATATATATATATATATATTTAAATGAATGGAATGCTGAAAACACTTAATATATTTTCAGGTACGGAAATAAACTTCTTAATTATATAAATTATTTTTCCTATATAATTATATTAAACTTATAGTATTCGTATTTTTTATTTAGATGAATGCGGTACTGGACTCATTCAAGTATTATAGAGATATGCACACCCTTGCCCTGTATATATCACAGAAATGTACGGAAAGTAAGTATGGAAGATTCCGAGGAAGGAATGGGGTGTGCAGCCTGTGAATACTTGGAGTTTTCCAAAATTCATTGGATTCTTAAATTATTTAATATATTTTCATGGTATTGAATGAAATTTTTTAATTATATAAATGATTTTTCCCATATAAATACATCAAGAAATTATATTATTCCTTAATTTTTATTTAGTTGAATGCTGTACTGGACTCAGTCTAGTAGTATGGAGAAATGCAAACCCCTGCCGTTAATATATTTCAGAAATGTATGGACAGGTAAGTATGGAAGATTCCGAGGGTGGAATGGGGTGGTCAGCCTGTGAATATTTGGAGGTTTTCGAAATTCGTAGGATTCTTAAATTATTTAATATATTTTCAGGTATGGAATGAAATCTTTTAATTATATAAATGATTTTTCCCAAATAATTACATCAAGAAATTATATTATTCGTAAGTTTTATTTTGATGAATGCTGTACTGGACTCAGTCCAGTAGTACGGAGAAATGAGAACCCCTGCCGTGAATATATTTCAGAAATGTATGGACAGGTTAGTAGGGAAGATTCCGAGAGAGGCATGGGGTGGGCAGCCTTGAATATTTGGAGGTTTTCGAAATTCGTAGGATTCTTAAATTATTTAATATATTTTCAGGTATGGAATGAAATCTTTTAATTATATAAATGATTTTTCCCAAATAATTACATCAAGAAATTATATTATTCGTAAGTTTTATTTAGATGAATGCTGTACTGGACTCAGTCCAGTAGTATGGAGAAATGAGAACCCCTGCCGTGAATATATTTCAGAAATGTATGGACAGGTAAGTATGGAAGATTCCGAGGGAGGGATGGGGTGTGCAGCCTGTGAATACTTGGAGGTTTTCGAAATTCGTTGGATTCTTAAATTATTTAATATATTTTCAGGTAACGAATGAAATCTTTTAATTATATAAATGATTTTTCCCATATAATTACATCAAGAAATTATATTATTCGTAAGTTTTCATTTAGATGAATGCTGTACTGGACTCTAGTCCAGTAGTATGGAGAAATGAGAACCCCTGCCGTGAATATATTTCAGAAATGTATGGACAGGTAAGTATGGAAGATTACGAGGGAGGGATAGGGTGTGCAGCCTGTGAATACTTGGAGGTTTTCGAAATTCGTTGGATTCTTAAATTATTTAATATATTTTCAGGTAACGAATGAAATCTTTTAATTATATAAATGATTTTTCCCATATAATTACATCAAGAAATTATATTATTCGTAAGTTTTATTTAGATGAATGCTGTACTAGACTTAGTCCAGTAGTATGGAGAAATGAGAACCCCTGCCGTGAATATATTTCAGAAATGTATGGAATGATAAGTATTTAAGATTCCAAGTGAGGAATTGGGTGTGCAGCCTATGAATACTTGGAGGTTTCCGAAATTCGTTGGATTCCTAAATTATTTAATATATTTTCAGGTATGGAATGTTATTTTTTAATTATATAAATGATTTTTCCCATATAATTACATCAAGAAATTATATTATTCGTAATTTTTATTTAGATGAATGCTGTACTGGTTTCAATCCAGTAGTATAGAGAAATGCACACCCCTGCCGTGAACTATATTTCAGAAATGTATGGACATGATAAGTATTTAAGATTCCGAGTGAGAAATTGGGTGGGCAGCCTGTGAATACTTGGAGGTTTCCGAAATTCGTTGGATTCTTAAATTATTAAATATATTTTCAGGTATGGAATGAAATTTTTTAATTATATAAATGATTTTTCCCATATAATTACATCAAGAAATTATATTATTCGTAAGTTTTATTTAGATGAATGCTGTACTGGACTCAGTCCAGTAGTATGGAGAAATGGGAACCCCTGCCGTGAATATATTTCAGAAATGTATGGACAGGTAAGTATGGAAGATTCCGAGGGAGGGATGGGGTGTGCAGCCTGTGAATACTTGGAGGTTTTCGAAATTCGTTGGATTCTTAAATTATTTAATATATTTTCAGGTATACGAATGAAATCTTTTAATTATATAAATGATTTTTCCCATATAATTACATCAAGAAATTATATTATTCGTAAGTTTTATTTAGATGAATGCTGTACTGGACTCAGTCCAGTAGTATGGAGAAATGAGAACCCCTGCCGTGAATATATTTCAGAAATGTATGGACAGGTAAGTATGGAAGATTCCGAGGGAGGGATGGGGTGTGCAGCCTGTGAATACTTGGAGGTTTTCGAAATTCGTTGGATTCTTAAATTATTTAATATATTTTCAGGTAACGAATGAAATCTTTTAATTATATAAATGATTTTTCCCATATAATTACATCAAGAAATTATATTATTCGTAAGTTTTATTTAGATGAATGCTGTACTGGACTCAGTCCAGTAGTATGGAGAAATGAGAACCCCTGCCGTGAATATATTTCAGAAATGTATGGACAGGTAAGTATGGAAGATTCCGAGGGAGGGATGGGGTGTGCAGCCTGTGAATACTTGGAGGTTTTCGAAATTCGTTGGATTCTTAAATTATTTAATATATTTTCAGGTAACGAATGAAATCTTTTAATTATATAAATGATTTTTCCCATATAATTACATCAAGAAATTATATTATTCGTAAGTTTTATTTCGATGAATGCTGTACTAGACTTAGTCCAGTAGTATGGAGAAATGAGAACCCCTGCCGTGAATATATTTCAGAAATGTATGGACAGGTAAGTATGGAAGATTACGAGGGAGGGATAGGGTGTGCAGCCTGTGAATACTTGGAGGTTTTCGAAATTCGTTGGATTCTTAAATTATTTAATATATTTTCAGGTAACGAATGAAATCTTTTAATTATATAAATGATTTTTCCCATATAATTACATCAAGAAATTATATTATTCGTAAGTTTTATTTATTTCGATGAATGCTGTACTAGACTTAGTCCAGTAGTTTGGAGAAATGAGAACCCCTGCCGTGAATATATTTCAGAAATGTATGGACAGGTAAGTATGGAAGATTCCGAGGGAGGAATGGGGTGTGCAGCCTGTGAATACTTGGAGGTTTTCGAAATTCGTTGGATTCTTAAATTATTTAATATATTTTCAGGTATGGAATGAAATCTTTTAATTATATAAATGATTTTTCCCAAATAATTACATCAAGAAATTATATTATTCGTAATTTTTATTTAGATGAATGCTGTACTGGTTTCAATCCAGTAGTATGGAGAAATGCAGAACCCCTGCCGTGAACTATATTTCAGAAATGTATGGACAGGTAAGTATGGAAGATTCCGAGGGAGGGATGGGGTGGGCAGCCTGTGAATACTTGGAGGTTTTCGAAATTCGTTGGATTCTTAAATTATTTAATATATTTTCAGGTATAGAATGAAATATTTTAATTATATAAATGATTTTTCCCATATAATTACATCAAGAAATTATATTATTCGTAAGTTTTATTTAGATGAATGCTGTACTGGACTCTGTCCAGTAGTATGGAGAAATGAGAACCCCTGCCGTGAATATATTTCAGAAATGTATGGACAGGTAAGTATGGAAGATTACGAGGGAGGGATGGGGTGTGCAGCCTGTGAATACTTGGAGGTTTTCGAAATTCGTTGGCTTCTTAAATTATTTAATATATTTTCAGGTAACGAATGAAATCTTTTAATTATATAAATGATTTTTCCCATATATATACATCAACAAATTATATTATTCGCAATTTTCATTTAGGTAAATGCGGTGCTGGACTCTGTCCAGTAGTATGGAGAAATGAGAACCCCTGCCGTGAATATATTTCAGAAATGTATGGACAGGTAAGTATGGAAGATTACGAAGGAGGGATGGGGTGTGCAGCCTGTGAATACTTGGAGGTTTTCGAAATTCGTAGGATTCTTAAATTATTTAATATATTTTCAGGTAACGAATGAAATCTTTTAATTATATAAATGATTTTTCCCATATAATTACATCAAGAAATTATATTATTCGTAAGTTTTATTACGATGAATGCTGTACTAGACTTAGTCCAGTAGTATGGAGAAATGAGAACCCCTGCCGTGAATATATTTCAGAAATGTATGGACAGGTAAGTATGGAAGATTCCGAGGGAGGGATGGGATGTGCAGACGGTGAATACTTGGAAGTTTCAAAGCTTCATGGGATTATGAAGACATAATATGATTCTATTTGCCTTAATGAATTGCTAATATCTTAAATATTTATATAATTTGACCAACACTTGAAAACCCATATTCTATTATGTATCCATAATTTGTGCACAATTTTTTCTAATAATATGCATATTAAGAATGAATAATAAATAAAAAATGCATGTTTATATCAGAATCATTGTATCTAATGGAATATTTCAGTTAATTCTTTTTGCCTTGCTATATATTTATGTAGTCTCTTATTGACTGAAAACTCTCGATTAAAAACTGAGCTTAGCAATATTGATATAATCTCTATTATAAATCTGTATTTAACTTCAAGCAAATTTTGGAATTCCGTAAATATTTATGTATCTTATAAATTTAAATTAAATATATATATAATGTTAAATCACCATGCAAAGCTTCTTGGGAGTACTTAAAATGTAATTTACTTGTGATTCATTACCCTTACTATCCTTTTTGTCATTATGTGAATATAGAAAACTTAGGTGCCTACTAACAACTACAAAAAAGATAAAAGGCCCTTAGATAAAACACAACACTCATTCATTATACCAACAGCTGCGGTTATAAGAAATCTTTTCTACTTCTGTCACGTTTAGAACCAGTTTCTAGACTCGATGACTCCTGCACTCTCATTTTGTCATGCTTCAAAGGTCAGGTTCAGAATAATTAGTCACCTAAAATTTATTTCATGTTAAACTCTCTTTAGAGAATTAACTTTATTAAAATTCGATTCCAAATATAATTTAAATTTGTTAACATCGTATATAATTTTATTCTTTTTGAATGAAAAAGTTACTATCATTTTTTTCATGTTGAAACTTTGTGTGTGTGTGTTGGTATGTACATTATATGTATACACACACACACACACATACACACACACACATATATATATATATATATATATATATATATATATATATATATATATATAAATATATATATATATATATATATATATATATATATATATATATATATATATATATATATATATATATATATATATATATATATATATATATATATATATACAGGGTGTCCCGAAAGGTCATTGGCAAACTTTACATGGTGGTCTGTCATACCATGGCAAACAAGATTTACATAGGAACTTGTGTCCAAAAATGTGAACAGCGACCGCTGGAGGGCAATGTTTGCAGACATAGAGGGGGAGAAAGAAATGATACCGAAAGAGGTTTCAAAATGTGTTTTATTAAATAATATGGTTAAATTACAGAAAATGTTCAAAATTCCTTCCATTCGCAACAATGCAAGCTTCACAACGTCAACGCATGGATTGACGATGCCGTTCAAAATGCGCAGGTGTGTCAAGGATACGTGCTGCCGCTTCCAAGATCCTAGCGACGAGATCCATGTCCGATGTCACGGGAATCTCGTATATCAGGAATTTCATTATCCCCACAGGTAAAAATCCAGGGGAGTCAGGTCAGGGGATCACGGTGGCCATGGGACTGGTCCGCCTTTGCCAATCCAATGATCAGGGTATGTCCTATCAAGGTATTCCCGTACACTGTGGCTAAAATGTGCAGGCGCTCCATCATTTTGAAACTATATGTTTCTTCGTGTAGCTGCTGGAAGGTTAACCAACAGATCCGGCAACACCCTTTCTAAATAAGTATGATAGCTATTCCCATCGAGGCTTTCAGGAAGTTGGTAAGGGCCAATTAGCATGTCTCCGAAAATACCAGCCCAAACGTTTATGCTGAAGAGTCGTTGATTTGCATGAGCACGTGTACATCTTGGGTTTTCATGCGCCCACACGTGCATGTTGTGCAGGTTCAGAACACCATCTCGTGTAAAAGATGCTTCGTCAGTAAACAAAAGCCGCGATCGAAAATCCATCTGTGCAATCTGTTTTTGCAAATATCAGCGTGCGAATGTAACGTGTTGGGAATAATCATAATCGCACAGTGTCTGTAATCTTTGGATGTGGTAGGGGTGTTGCCTGTCCTCGTGCAGTATGAGCTGAATGACAGTACGAGGTACACCAAAGACGCGTTTGATAGCTCGGAGGCTTGTTCCCGGGTTCCTTTCAAATTTTCTTAAAACAGCTTCCTTTGTGACAGGTGTGCGTGTAGTGCATTCTCGACCGATGTGGCTACCTGTCTGGAAAGCTCCTGCCTCACGCAATCTACGAAACAGTTGCCCAAACAAAGCACGAATTAGCTGACATGTGTTTGGGAGGCGCTCAAGGTAGATCCTTCCCGCGGCTCATCCATTTCCATCCGCAGCACCATACGCGTAAATCATATCGGCCAATTCTTCATTAGAAAACCAATTCATCGTTCTCCTGCAGCGTCATCGCCTGAAATAATCACACTTCCCACTCTCCCATCAGCCTGCGAACATTGCCCTCTAGCGGTCGCTATTTGCATTTTAGAACACAAGTTCCTATGTAAATAATTTTTGCCATGGTATGACAGACCAGCATGTTAATTTTGGCAACGACATTTCGGGAAACCCTGTATGCATATATATATATAATTCTTATAATATGAAAAAAATTTTTTAAAATGAACAGATTTATTAAAATTTTGTTCACTTTGAAAAGTTTCTTTTTACAGTCTGTATTTATAAAATAACTCAAATTGCAATTGTTTAAATTCCTTTTCAGACCATAAAGTAAATAATTAGGGACAACTTCAAGCACTTACCTGTAGAGTGAATATTATTTAGCAAAATATATTCCATCTATTTAGTTACAGTTTCAAATCGTACTGTAGTATATATTGTTTATGAAATCGGATTTATGTTTAGAATGTTTGTATTTTATATGCTTCGATAATGTGTAAGAAAGTAAACTATATACTTATTGTATTTTTTCACTTCTGAAATAATACTTAACTAGGACTCATCTATGTAAACAGTGTAAATTCATTGTAATTCCATTAAATGTATTGTGGTTTCTTCACTAAAAAAGAAAGTGGTGGTGGTAATTTAAACAAACTTATTTATTTCGAGGAAAATTATTCCTTTACTTAATTAACACTTCATGTTGTTTTATTTCAACTGTTTCTTGTAAATAAATCGAGTTTACTGTCTATACTAAACAAAACATACAATTTAAGTTTAAAAAGATATTTTTAAGAGTTGTCAATAATTTATCGCTACAAAATTTTATAGCAAATTTAACAAAAATTGAAATACTCTAATAAATTATTCTTTAAGTTCTTATTATTGCTAACACGTTATAAATTTGTAATATACATGTAAAAATTAAATGATTAAACAAATATTAATAATTTTTCAACACCTTTTTAAATTTTTATGTTACGATTTTGGAGTCAAATAATGAAAAAATTTGTTGAAGCTTCATTCAGAGAAATAGTATATTTACAGTCAATAAAAGAAAACAATAGTTTTTCTGTGGTTGGTAAGGGTGCCTATCTGAAAAAAATTAAGGTTAAAATCTTATCACATATTGATTTCCAAGAAACGTACTTATAAACGAACTTTACGTGTCAATGCAAAATTTATATAATTTATTTTAATAATAACCCAATTCCGCATGTCTAAGCTATTTAATGGTTGTTATTAAAATATAATAGATAATAACATTAAGACATAATACACTGAAGCTATTGTATTCTTTTCAATGATGTAATTCAAATAAACCCAGTTTTATGTAAAAATATATTAGTGCTGATTTTAAATGTATTTCACACACTTACAGATTATTAATTTATTTCATTTTCCCATTCATAATTTTAATCTACATTTTTATTTTCGTTAATATTTTTTTAAAAGAATTCCTTCTAAGCTAGTTTTGTGTTAGTATTTTTTCTTCTTTGGACAACTCTTAGCAAAAAATATTACATAAGGTAATGTTTCGTTGGTTGGTTTAGATTTGTGGCACAAGGTCCAAATTGAACAAGCTGACCGAAACTTAAGTTTTAGGTGCGTAATTTTATTTTCTAAACCAAATAACATTAAATTATTCTTAAATAGATCTTACCACATATCATTTAAATTTTTTACAAGAGATCAGTTAATACATACTATTAAATTAGTAAATATTTTATGGTTTGTGTACGATATTTAAAATTAGATAAAATGCTTAAAGCCTATTGCTTTCAAGCACGCAAAAAGATTGCAATGGCTGGGTTCCCGTAGCAAATGTTCTAAGGTTAAAATATAATGGTTAAAATATGCAGCGGTATTAATTAAAATCTGGATGTATGGGTAAAATATGATGCACTGTATATGTTCTACAACAAGAATTAACAAACTTTAAAATAGGTGTTTGTGGGTGAAACGCGTATGACCGATACGAAGACGAGCCAGTTGGATATTTGCTATTGGCAAAGAAGAAATAAAAGGATGACTGAAGGAAAGATGGAATAGATTTTTTTGCATATTTGCCTTTACAGAACTGTATGAGATGTTTTATTCTATTTCTTACATCGTATGAGCTGAAGACAAAATGGAAGGAAATGCAGACTTAGCGGTCACATTAGACTTCTCATTGTCTCATCTATTTATATATATATATATATATATATATATATATATATATATATATATATATATATATATATATATATAAACAATATATCAAAAATCTTGAACACTACCGAATGACAACAAAAGATACAATTTCTCCAAACTTCTAAAGTAATCTTACTATCAGAAAATATGCAAAATGTATTCCTATTTTTAGTAAGCAGATGATTAAGTGTTCGTGATATAGCCTTAGCCTCAGCAATGAAGAAGGGCTTGTGGAGATATTATCTAAAACAAATATAATTAAGTAAAAAACCACAGCCAAAATGTTCAGCAGTTTTAGATTCACCCATGAAGACAGGAATGTGCATAGCATTCGGATAGCGTTGAAATGCATAAAACTGTTGAAAAATAGCAGAAGTTGTGCCTGACTTCTTATAATCTGCAAAGGAATTGAGTAAAATAATGCGTACATTATACAAAACTAGGTGTACGAATATACCAAGCTGTAGACTCATCACATAGATGAGACAGCAAAAGCTAAGATTTAATACGAGTGAGAAAAGGTTGAATGCTGCATGATCTTGCTTTATATAATCTCTTAAGAGCAGAATTATGAACAATAAAACGTAAGAGATGATGAGGTGGGGATATAATTTTTGAATAAAAACTTAGAGACAGCTACATCCGCTGCAGGTCTAATGGTAACTGAGGGCAGAATACATATATACACTTGATGGATAATATGCGATGAGTAACCACAGCATAACTTAAAGCAAAGTGGTGTACTGCGCCCAGTCTTCTTAAGACGAAAGATATAGTCGATATATTAAGAACACTCCCGTAATCAATGGGAGTTAGCATTAATGACTGTTACATTAAAAGGAGTGATTTGCGATCTGCACTCCAAAATGTAATCAATATTACCTTACGGATATTAAAAGTAATCGCTAACAATTCTTTCACAAATGTAAAATTTGAGGAAGGAAAGTTAATCTTCTATCGAAAATCACTAAAAGGAATTTTATGTGTTAGATCACAGGGATAAGTCTTCTGTTTAAGAGAATTTAAAGATCATGATAGATGCTAGTTTTCCTGCAGAAATGAACACAGCAACTCTTGCTAATAAGTAGACTAAAACCATTCTACGCACATCATGTAACAAAATTATTTACTGCTTATTCAATTGCATTTCACTTAAATTCATGTTTGATCTAAGAGATTCAAATTAGCTGACAAGAAATTTACAAGTCTTCAGCATGTAAACTGCAGTGACCAGAATTGGTAATTGTTGAAATAGGCTATTGAAGAAAAGATTAAAAATGGTCATGCTTAAAACACTGCCTTGAGGATCACCTTCAGCTTGGTTAAAATGTTGGGAAATGAACCTCCTAAGTTGCCTCTAAATACACGGGAGGCAAGGAAATTTCGTATAAATATTGGAAAATAAACTAGGAAACCAAAATTGTGTATTGTACGAAGAATCCCATATCGCCATTTATTGTCATATGCTTAATTTATGTCGAAGAAGATTGTGGCAGGTGGTATCTCGTAATAAAAGCATTTCGAATTTGGAATTAAGCCGAATCATTGATATTATCCACAATAAATCATCGCTTACGAAAGCCACTTTGGTGAACAGGGGTACACTCATCCTTTTCTAAGACATATGTGAGTCTAGCAATGACCATACATGCGCAAGAAGGCTTTTCACAAGCTACCAATGAAAACAATATGATTATAACTCAGAGGATCAGAGGAATCTTTTCTAATCTTCAAAATTGGAATCACTATAATATCCCTCCATCGTTTAGGATAAGCGTGATTCACACACATTATATTAAAAAATAACAGTATATTTAATAAAGAATCTTAATGTAAGTGATGGAACATTTCCAGAGATTAATTCGGTTTTTGGGCTGTGGTGTCATTTGCCTAACATAAGGCGGTTTCAATTCTGAAAATCTGAACTCACAATTTTATGTTATATTATGTCGCTCAGTGAATCTTAGGGATTTTCGATTAGCAATTCTTTTAGTCTTTAAAAAATGAGTCTAAAAGAATCAGAGCTGGACACACTTGCAAATGTTTCTCAGATAACGCTGGCAATATATACTAATAAGGAACTTTTCAGCAGATTCAGTTTTTAAAACAGGAATGAAATAAATCTGATAAATGCCATTGTCTGTTTTCCCTTTCTCCCCACAGCTGTTCTCTGGATGTCACACAATGAGGTAATTGAAGACACATAACGAATCCAAAATTCCCTTATTTTGTGGTGTTTTATTCTACTAGCTAGAGATTCGGCTTTTGTAAATTTTATAGGATTCTCCGTAACAGTTAATATAATTTTTTGAGGGAATCAAAAGGCTTGTAAAATTTCTTAATAGATACAAACTTAATTTCCCTAAAACGAGGCCGAAACTTGTGAAAGTGGCGGCTACGCTTCATTCTTTATGTTATTATTCTTATTTAAATAAATGTGTAGATATAATAATTAACAAAATCATTTTGATGGATTTTCCTCAATATTTGCATTTTTGTCCAAAATTATTTAAAAAATAAACTACGTTTTCCAAATTTTCACGTCAGGAAAATAAATTGTTGTTTTATGTCAGAAATTTAGCATGCTTGTTATAGAATTTTAGTTTTCAAATATCTTCGCCATTGATATGCAATTCAAGAACTGGTATTATTGCAATATAGTTATTATTTATACTTCTCTTATTCATTCAGTTTAAATATCTCTTCTTCGCAAGTTTCCTTTTTTCCTTAAACAAATAGTACTTTACATGGAGACAGTTTCAAATTTGCTGATATGATCCACTTAATATGGTACATAGATGCACAAGTTAAGAAAAACTTATAAAAACAACACGCTAAAATATAGAGTTTTAAAATTATTTCTCATTAAGAGTTTTCAAAATTATGACTCCTGTTAAAAAAATTTGAACTGCAACTCCTGGATGGTTCATTAATTAGATTTTTAATTAAATTTATGGTAATGAATATATTTTATATATCAAGGAAAACAATTTATTTATAAATTTTCATATTAAATATATATATTTAAAAAAACTTACTTTAAAGCTCGAAAGACACTCGTGTTAACCGATAATATTAATATAAGAATGAAACAAATATTGAGATACAATCTTATTTATATTAAGTTCTCAATTTTAACTGCAGTAAAACTTAAAATTTATTCAAATTTAGTTCGAATCTATATTAAAATAGTTGGATTGCTTTATTTATATAACTTGAATTGCATTATAAATATTAAATGAATAATTGGTATTTATTTCACAGAAGAAAACTAATGTATGGTTTCAAATTTAGCACCAAAATACCCAATTCATGATCTGTACTACAGAATAGCATCCAATTGTGTTCTGAACAGAATACAGTTTTTTTAATAAACGGTTATTTTCATATATATGCCTTTCATTTGTTTTCTTAAATAATTTTGATAATTTCAATATGATAACCAGTTTTTATTTATCACTTAAAAATCTGATTTTATTTTGATTGTTGAATCATGTTTTAACAAAATGTAAGTAAAATCTGTGTTTAAATTGAAAAAAACTGCATTATACTGTATTAAATGCTAAATATAATAGTATTTAACATTTAATGCAGTAAATATTTAGCTCAAAAAATTTATTTTTCAAGTATATTTAAATTTTTTTATAACTTAGTTACTGTAAATACACACGGAAAAATTAAAAAACTTATCATTTCAAATTGAATTAACAAATCTTTTCTGTCCTCTATATAACTTTATAAAGGAAAATAATTTATTATAATTAAATGCAATAATGAAACGTAACTCTTTTTAGAATTTATAAATAAAATATATTTATATTAACGCTGGAGGAGATGATATTTTTTCACACTTTCAATGTTTACTGTTTTTGTCACTTTAATTATTTATTGTTTTTCCTATATTTTGTTGTTTTGTATGTTTTATATTTTTTTATTAAATACTTAAAATTTATTGATATTTCATTCTGCTGCCATTACTAAACGAAAATACATAAACGGAAGTTAAAGCGAGAAAAATACTGAAAATAATTTCATAACTATGAACATTGCCATCTTTTCAAAAATTTCCAAGCATTTACATTTGAATATCTATTTAAATTTCTTTTTACATATTTTATTCTAACTAAATAGAAGAAAACGCATTCTTTTCATTCTGCCTAAAAACAAACCCTCCTGAAACTTGCCTTCAAATCACATGGCGTATAGATTTTCTATACGCCATGTGGTTTTGAAAGTGTCTGAATTTTCACCATGCTTCCTCAATGATTTGTGATTACTCACTTACAGGAAGTAATCAAGGAATATCATATCTCCTTTTTCTCCCCGCAGAGATTTAAAAGATAAAAAATCTGAGAATTTCATAGGTTAAAACTTTTGGATTGCTTAAACATGGAAATTTTTCCATCGTATCTGGGAACAATTATTTATCGTTAATTTTGTGTATTTGTCCCGAAAATTATCTTAAGTAATAAAATAGGTATGGGAAAGTACTTATAATATATACTCCCAGAAATAAAATATATTTTCTTTACTATAACTGATGAATAGGTTTGGAAATTAAATCGGGGAAAGACGATTGAAATAATGAAAATTTGAAACAAATGAACAAAATGATAATTTTTGTTAGTCATATCTTGATATTTAGAAGAATTAATAAATAATGGTGTTATAAGAAATTAACTTTGAAATATGGATATTATAAAAATAAATTCAAGTGCCATTGTTAAAAATGAACATATGGGTACCTATACTTAAGTATTCAAATTTAAATTAAGTACTGACTTGTCAGTAAAATATATAAAAAAGGGATCAAATCATTTAATAGAAATAAAATTAAAATAGTTTGTAGTAATAATTCCAAATGGAATCCAAACTTCTGAACCGCACATGTATATCAAGATATATATTTCTTTCTTCAAGATTTCAATATGAATAAATTGATTGTATTTACTGATTGTGTACATAAAAATAAGCAATCAGTTAAATGTATGAGGTCTTGAACACAAAAAAATATTCAATTAATTGTTCATTCATTAAATAATCAGTTGAAATCACAATTGAATTAAGTTTCAGTTTAATTAAATTTCTTGTTTAGTTTTACTACATTCTAATGAGGTTCTCGATAGCCTGTATATAAGTGATGCCCTCCTTTACCTGTGTGCATGGGATGTACTTGATTTCTGGTATGTACATGATCTACTTTGAGGTAAGAAATTTTGATGCATTAAATAAAAAAAATATTTTTTTATTTATAATTCATGGGAATGACAAGTATACAGTATAATGCTTTCATAAGATTTTATAATAAGAAAGTAAGTAATAATATTTGTTGAAAATTTCGATTTCTGAACAAATATAATTAAAAACTTTTCTGTTGTTGTTGTTGCTGCTTATGACACTTGGACAAGCCAAGCTCGCTTTTGCTTTCCTAAAAATTTTCATTTAACATTAAATTTAATTTATTAATAATTCATGAATAAATAGATTATGTTAATGAAAAAGCAGGAAAATATAAATCTAATTACATTTCATTTTTAAAAATATAATTAGAACAAAACATAACACAGCGATTAATTTGAAAGAGTAAATTAAAAAATGTATATCTAATTAAGCAAAATTAAAATTATAATTCTTATTCATTAGGAATTTTATCGAATGAAAAAAAATTTCAATACTTATAAGTAAAAAAAGTATAATTAGCATTTAAAATATTTCTTACAATTAATAAAATTAAATTTATATTAAATGATAAAATATATTTGATTATTTTTTAAAGAAATTTCTTTAATTCTAAAAAAGTTTGCTAATCTTTAAAAACAAGTTAAATTTTTAGGTAATTAAGTTCATTAAAAAATTTCTATTTATATATACTCTTTCTTTTAATTTTTTTTTATAAAAACATAATACTTATACTTATTTAATGTTGTACCAAAGAATTAAACATGAGTTTTCATGAAATTATATCACAATGAACGATATAATTAGAAATTGGTTTGACATACACGACGCACATTTTTTCTGTTATCTGAGGACACACTCAACACCCGGATTTTACCGGATCACCGAAGACGTCACATTTTACAAGATGCACACTTTTGATACACACTTACACAAGCATTAAGCATTGTTGACATTGCACATGCCAGTGGAACTTTAAGATAACTTTTCGTTATTTATGAGAAAGAATGAGCATCCCCCTATTATAAAATAGTTGGGTCTCGTTTCCCAATATGAGTTAAGAGTAAATAACAAATTGAAAGAAAAGCTTTGTGAAAAATGAAAACTGAGAAAGCTTAGAACGCTTATGAGTGTATCCACAGAACTGGTTCATGCTATTTTTAAACAATATAACCACGCACTTCTAATGGGTATATTTTAGAAACACAAAGAATTGAAAAAGAGTAACCTCGGGTGGTGCCATCTATCGGAGGAATTTAGGAAAAATCGTACTTTCAGCAATGTTGTACCTTGGTTAAATGAAAGATGCCATCTACTGACTTCAGTTCACAGAGCCAACTAATTTACGAATTTGATTGTCCAAGTGCCATAAGTAACATAAGCACAGTATTGCTGACTTTAGCATTAACCTGAAAATCACTTTTAGCTCCAACGGATAAATATCATTCTGAATTTTGTTGGTAACTTTATGATCTCATTTAGCTCTCACTAATATTCCTTTACAGAAAGGTATCGATTTTCAATCATTTCAAAATGTAAACTTGATTTGGGAGTGGAAGCCACGAAGAATATGTTAGGTTGTTTTTATTTTTTAGTGCAAGGTCCAAAATGAAGCAAACTCTCTCTCGCTGCGTAAAAACTTATATAAACTTTCAAAAGAAATTGTCATTAATTGAAATATGGCGGCTGCCTTTTATTCACGAATTAATTTGTAAAGCATCTAGGATCAAATATTTTCAGTTTGGAGAGTGTGAATGTTTAACAAAAAGATAAGCAGATTTGTTGGAAGTTTAATTTATTTATGGACTCAATATCTAACGTTTTGAATTGTTTGGCTTAGAAGGAAAAAGTAGGTTTTAGCATGCGACATATTTCTCATTTCATGCATTGCTTTCATGTTTGCAAATGTTCTTAGGTAAGACTGTCAATGGTTCTAAATGTGTAAACAGTTTAAAATGTATTATTAAATGAATGTAAGTAAATAATTTAAAAGGAAATAATGCATGCTTATGGTTACAAACATTTATTAACAATCCATGAACTACAATGAAATGCATGGCAATTGTTATAACAAAATACACTGCAAGCTACTTTGGCTTGGAACATAAACATAAAAATACAAATCAATGAACAACATGACAATTGTTATAATAAATAAAATACACTGTAAGCTAATTTGGCTTGAGATATAAACAAAAGATACAAATCAATGAAGTAAGTGACAGTTATTATAATAAACAAATTACACTGCAAGCTACTTTGGCTTGGAATATAAACATAAAAAATACAAATCAATGAACAACAAGACAATTGTTATAATAAACAAAATACACTGCAAGCTAATTTAGCTTTGTAAACTTAAAAAAAATACAAATCATAAATTAGAATATCAAGCAGTACTGAGTACTAAATTATAAAATATAGCAAAATAATTACATAAATCACAATTCTGAGTGAATACATATAAATAATGTTAAAACATAGGTTATTGTTTAAAGCAAAGGATATTTAAATAAAAATAGGAATTACAATATAACAAAAGTATGTGTGCATATTACAAAAGTATAGTTACATTTTTTTAAACCAATTAAGCCAATTGATGATATAAATAAAAAAATAGAACATAAAACTAACGAGCTGCGTTTGAACAGTAATATAAATTAATTAAAATGGAAGTTCTCACTGAGAACTTCAAATAAAGGAATTATCTTTAATGTGTGACATAAAAAAACTATCAAACAAGTTTTCAAAGCAACCACCACCTATCAAATATTCAGACGTGCCCCTCTATACAGATATTCATAAAAGCCTCCACCAAATACGTTTTCTAAAGAAACACCTCCCTACGTTATCTAAAGACACACCTCCCTATGTTATCTAAAGACACACCTCCAGCATACATAGTTATCTAAGAGACAGTCACCTCCACTATGTTATCTAAAGATCCTCCAAACGTTTCTAAATAGTCACCTCCACATACATAGATTCAAAGAAATAGTCACCTCCACATACATAGATTCAAAGAAATAGTCACCTCCACATACATAGATTCAAAGAAATAGTCACCTCCACATACATAGATTCAAAGAAATAGTCACCTCCACATACATAGATTCAAAGAAATAGTCACCTCCACATACATAGATTCAAAGAAATAGTCACCTCCACATACATAGATTCAACGAAATAGTCACCTCCACATACATAGATTCAACGAAATAGTCACCTCCACATACATAGATTCAACGAAATAGTCACCTCCACATACATAGATTCAACGAAATAGTCACCTCCACATACATAGATTCAAAGAAATAGTCACCTCCACATACATAGATTCAAAGAAATAGTCACCTCCACATACATAGATTCAAAGAAATAGTCACCTCCTCATACACAGATTCAAAGAAACAGTCGCCTCCACATACATAGATTCAAAGAAATAGTCGCCTCCACATACATAGATTCAAAGAAATTGTCGCCTCCCATACATAGATTCAAAGAAATTGTCGCCTCCACATACATAGATTCAAAGAAATAGTCGCCTCCACATACATAGATTCAAAGAAATAGTCACCTCCACATACATAGATTCAAAGAAATAGTCACCTCCACATACATAGATTCAAAGAAATAGTCACCTCCACATACATAGATTCAAAGAAATAGTCACCTCCACATACATAGATTCAACGAAATAGTCACCTCCACATACATAGATTCAACGAAATAGTCACCTCCACATACATAGATTCAACGAAATAGTCACCTCCACATACATAGATTCAACGAAATAGTCACCTCCACATACATAGATTCAACGAAATAGTCACCTCCACATACATAGATTCAACGAAATAGTCACCTCCACATACATAGATTCAACGAAATAGTCACCTCCACATACATAGATTCAACGAAATAGTCACCTCCACATACATAGATTCAACGAAATAGTCACCTCCACATACATAGATTCAACGAAATAGTCACCTCCACATACATAGATTCAACGAAATAGTCACCTCCACATACATAGATTCAACGAAATAGTCACCTCCACATACATAGATTCAACGAAATAGTCACCTCCACATACATAGATTCAACGAAATAGTCACCTCCACATACATAGATTCAACGAAATAGTCACCTCCACATACATAGATTCAACGAAATAGTCACCTCCACATACATAGATTCAACGAAATAGTCGCCTCCACATACATAGATTCAAAGAAATAGTCGCCTCCACATACATAGATTCAAAGAAATAGTCGCCTCCACATACATAGATTCAAAGAAATTGTCGCCTCCATACATAGATTCAAAGAAATTGTCGCCACCATACATAGATTCAAAGAAATCGTCGCCACCATACATAGATTCAAAGAAATTGTCGCCTCCATACATAGATTCAAAGAAATAGTCGCCTCCATACATAGATTCAAAGAAATAGTCTGCATACATAGATTC